>RJWK010042524.1:0-10849 GCA_004363435.1 Platanista minor
GCTTCCCTGGTGGCGCAGTGGTTGGGAGTCTGCCTGACGATGCAGGGGACACGGGTTCGTGCCCCGGTCCGGGAGGATCCCACATGCCGCAGGGCGGCTGGGCCCGTGGGCCCGTGGGCCATGGCCACTGAGCCTGCGCGTCCAGAGCCTGTGCTCCGCAATGGGAGAGGCCACAGCAGTGAGAGGCCCGGCGTACTGCAAAAAAAAAAAAAAAAAAAAAAAAAAAAAAAAAAAAAAATTGGCCCAGGGAATTTTTTGTATGGTATCATTGCCCAGGACAACCGAGGTGATCAGGACCAGCTCTTCCTCCCTATTGGCACCTGTCAGCATCCATTCCTATATTCAGGGGCTTAACCGATTGCTTCCTTTCCTCACATGATTTTCTGCCCTCATTTAAGAAGACATATTTCTAAACATATGCCTGCTCTGTGATCCAGCAATTCCAAGAGTAATGAGTGTACATGTCCAGGAAAAGATGTGTATAAGAATGTTCGTAGCCACTTCATTCATGGTAGCCCAAACTGGAAACAACCCAATGGCCATCAGAAGGACAGTGGATATGTAAATGGTATATAAATTCAGACAAGAGACTACTATATAGCAGTTATAAAGAACAAAGTACTGATATATACACAACATGGGTGAATTTCACAGACGTGATGATGACTATAAGTAGCCATACACAGAGCATTATGAATCTCTTCATAAGAAGTTTAAGAACAGGAAAACTAATTTGTGGTGATGGAAATTGGAGTAAAAGTTACTTGTAGGGTGTGTGGGGTGGGTAGAGATCGGTAAGAGGCACAAAGGAGCCTTCTGGAGGGCTGGAAATGGTCTATATCTTGATCTGGAAACTTCGAAATGTGAAGAAACCTTTAAAAAACACTCCAGGGCTTCCCTGGTGGCGCAGTGGTTGAGAGTCCGCCTGCCGATGCAGGGGACGTGGGTTCGTGCCCCGGTCCGGGAAGATCCCATACGCCGCCAAGCGGCTGGGCCCGTGAGCCATGGCCGCTGGGCCTGCGCGTCTGGAGCCTGTGCTCCGCAACGGGAAAGGTTACAACAGTGAGAGGCCCGCGTACCAAAAAAAAAAAAAAAAAAAAAAAAAAAGATGAGGCTGTTGTAGACTGGTGGTCACCAGTGGGAGAGGGAAGGGGGGAGGGGCAAGATAGGGGTAGGGGATTAAGAGATACAAACTATGTGCAAAATAGAAAAGCTACGAGGATATATTGTACAGCACGGGGAAATATAGCCATTATTTTGTAATAACTTTAAATGGAGTATAATCTATAAAAATATTGGAACACTATGTTGTATACCTGAAACTAATATAATATTGTTAATCTACTATACTTCAATTAAAAAAATAAAAACAAAAAAATTTTAAATCCTTTTAAAAAAAAGATGAGGTTGTAGAAAATATTCAATGCCATGAAAAATGTAGATGCTTTGTTAAGTGAAAAGTGGTAGGTTACAGAACAGCATGTAAAATATAAATCTATTTGTATTTTAAAAGTCTGTATGTATACATACATTGTAACATACATAAAATACATATATGTGTATTATGAATATATATTGATATTACATATAAACGCTGCATATAGATTCACCCACATGTTAAACTCTGAGGTTATATTGATAGTATGGATAATAGTTCATTTTCATCCTCGGACTTCTAAAATTTTTTTCACGTATTTTCAATAATGAATATTTATTACTCATGTCATCAGAAAAACATTAAAGTCTGTGGGCTGTGTGCCCATTAAATAAAGTCTGTAGGTTTCTAGCAATGTGAAATGCAAGTGAGGTTATTAGACAAAAACAAAATTTCATCATTATTTGTGAAAGAATGTAAATCCATCAGCCAAATATCAAATGGGTAAATTAAACCACTCTGAATCCAGCGATTATACCCTGAGGGACCTCACAGTAGCATACCTTCACCAGTTTGGAATAATAATAAATATCTAGCCTGGTGTCAGTAATTCTCTGTTAGAGGAACCGGGAGCTGAACTCACTTTCTTAAAAACCATCTACGATTCTCCAGTTGCCAACGCTTACTGAACTTTCTGATAGAGATGAATAGCGATCACAACAGTTTTAAACCAAGATTTTTCTTCCCTTTGTCACTTTTACCTCACAGTTGTCAATTAAACCAAAGGGAAATTTCACTGCTCTGAAGTTTCACAAAGTAAGAGTTTCACTCCTATCAGTAGTTTGAATTCTGTATTGTCAGTTTCTTCCACTCATCACTGAATACTCACAGACCTTAAGACAGAGATTTCCGTTCTTTTAAAAATATAATGGGAATAGGGATACCAGCTGTAGCAACATCACTGTCAGTATGTTTTAACAACTCCAAGCTAATTCTCACCGATGCCACAGCATTCTGAAGTTATCAGATAAAACCAGGCCTCCGTGCTTGGTTACAACACATATATATGGAATCTAAGAAAAAAAGAAATGTCGTGAAGAGCCTAGGGGCAAGATGGGAATAAAGACACAGACCTACTAGAGAATGGACTTGATGATACGGGGAGGGGGAAGGGTAAGCTGAGACCAAGTGAAAGAGTGGCATGGACATATATACACTACGAAACGTAAAATGGATGGCTAGTGGGAAGCAGCCGCATAGCACAGGGAGATCAGCTTGGTGCTTTGTGACCACCTGGAGGGGTGCGATAGGGAGGGCGGGAGGGAGGGAGATGCAAGAGGGAAGAGATATGGGAACATATGTATATGTATAACTGATTCACTTTGTTAGAAAGCAGAAACTAACACACCATTGTAAAGCAATTATACTCCAATAAAGATGAAAAAAGAAATCCCTATGAGGGATAGCTGTAGGCAGTTGAATTTTTTCAAGTGGGAGAAAGGTAACTACGGTAACTATTTTTATCTACTAACATTACAATTTCATGTTGGCTAAAGCTGCCTACAGCTTTATTTGTAATAGTCGTCTATTAAGGGAATTCCTTTTTTTTTTTTTTTTAATTAAGGGAATTCTTGAGAACACTGTTCTACAAGCACTGGTTTCTCTGTTCTCCCTTTACCTGCTAAGTAGTCATTAAAAGAAAATCACACAGGCAAAATAACCCAGTTAGAGTTTTCAGAGGTTTTTGAACCATCGCTTTAGCTGTTGGTGGGTGATCTGTTTTAATGTGCCTTACTTTTTCCTTTTGCAAAACAGACTTTTCCCAGACTGTACACACACACACACAATCATATACTATTGTGATATTTATACTATACTGTGTGCTCCATTTTTTTAAAAAATAAAATACATCAGGGGTTCCCTAGCTAGCTACTGGGTTTTGTTTTCCCTCAAAGCCTCTGGGCTGAATGTTGGGGTAATGAGTGTGGGGCTGAAACATGATAATACAAGCTAGTTAGGTTGGAGGCAAGGGGAAGAAACGAACGGAGGTTACTAGCTAACCTTCTCTCGCCACACAGAATGTCTGCGGAGTTGATGTATTTGAGCGTACAGGCACATTTGTGCATGTTTGTAGGGTGCTGATAGTGGGGGGAAGATGATAAAGGTCATCCAGAAAAGGTTTTAAGATCAAATGGCAAACTGATTAATTTACTAGAAACTCTGGTCTTCCAAAAAAACTAGCTAAACCAGGGGCCAGCGAACGTTTTCTGTAGAGGCCCAAGTATTCGTTTCCTGGGGCTGCCATTAACAAATTACCACAGACTTGGTGGCTTAAAACAGCAGAGATTTATTCTCTCACAGTTCTGGAGATCAGAATTCCAAAATCAAGGTGTTGGTAAGCCTGTGTTCTCTCCCAAGGCTCTAGGGGAGCATGTGTCCTCTTCCGTCTCCTGGCGGCTCCTGGCATTTCCCGGCTTGTGGCCACATCACTCCAATCTCTGCCCCCATCCTTCACATGGCCTCCTCCTCCAGCTCCGTGTCTTCTCTTCTCGGTCTCTTATAAAGACTCTTGTTATTGGCTATAGGGCCCACCTAGATAATCCAGGACGATCTCATCTCAAGATCCTCAACTTAATAACACCTACAAAGACTCTATTTCCAAATAAGGTCACATTAATAGGTTCTGGGTATTAGGATGTGGACATATCCTTTTGGGGACCACCATTCAACCCCCTACAGGCCAGATAATAAATATTTTAGACATTTTGGGCTACACGGTCTCTGTCACAATGGTTCAACTCTTCCACTGCAGAGCAAAAGCAGCCATGCACACAAATATGTGCACAAATGCACGTGACTGTGTCCCAATAATTTTTTATTTACAAAAACAGATGGTGAGCCAGATTTGGCCCATGGGTCATAGCTTACTGAATCCTTGTCTAAAACTCCTTTCCTGGAATTCAAGACCTTTAACAGTCTGGTTCCCACCTGAAAATTCTGACATTAACTCATCCATTCCTGGGCATGCAAACTCAGTTAAAGTCAAATAAATTTGCTCAATGTCCTTGGAAGAGGTTTTCCTGGTTCCCCACATTCTCTGCTCACTAAATGTTTACCTCTTGTGAGTGTTGCCTCACAGTGGAGTGAGAGCTCAATGTGGGTGACTGTTACAAAGTGCTTCAAAACTTAGGCATGCAGACAGTTGACAGTGGTTTTTAGGGCATGGCACACAGGGCCCTTTCACTTTCCGTTATACATGTGTCCCTAAAATTGAGTATTTGCCTTAAGCAAGGTTAATAGGATGCCCAGTTAAAATGTGTTTTAGATGAACAGTGAGTAACTTTTCATTATAAGTAGGTCCCACATATTTTCTAGGGTATACTTAACACGCAAACAATTATTCCTTATTTATCTGAAATTCAAATTTAGCTGGGCATTCTATGTTTTTATTTGCTACATCTGGCAACCTTAGCTCTGAACATTTCTTACTTTTGTTAAGCAGAGACAAAAGTGATAATTAGAAAACAATAATAAAATATAAGATGTCGCTATTATTACTCTTTTCTTTACTCCTTTTTGTTTGTTTTAGTTGCACAAGTGATGCATACCTATACTTCCCCAACAAGGTATGAGAGTGCTTGATTTTCTACACTTTGGTCACCCCTGTATATTATTATTCTTTTAATTTTTGCTGACCAATGGCATAACAATGGTACCCTTATATCTAGTTTTTATGTTTGAACATATTTAAGTAACATTATAATAGAGGTAAACTTTTTATGCATATGGACCTTATATAATTATAAAACCAAAATAGACTTACAAACTAAATTCAAGCTGCTAGAAAAATTTAACTGAACGAGATTAAGTTAATACGTGATGTAACTTTGCTGAAACATACATTTTAGGGTAGAAAGATGTATTCACACGTTTCCTGGTATACTGGTGGTCAACGTGATTTTATTTTATTTTTATTTTATTTTATTTTATTTTTTTTTGCGGTATGCGGGCCTCTCACTGTTGTGGCCTCTCCCGTTGTGGAGCACAGGCTCCGGACGTGCAGGCTCAGCGGCCATGGCTCACGGGCCCAGCCGCTCCGCGGCATGTGGGATCCTCCCGGACCGGGGCACGAACCCGCGTCCCCTGCATCGGCAGGCGGACTCTCAAGCCCTGTGCCACCAGGGAAGCCCGATTTTATTTTATTTTAAAGACGGTGGGCCATGACTTAGCCCTTGTCATCATCACTAATGATAATTTTCCTTTTTCACAACGAACGTGTTTATAATCACTAGTTCTGTATCCTTTTAGGCCAATTAATTAAATAGTAAAAGCCAAAAATACAGTTCTTTAAAAAGGCTTCTTGACAAACAATTATTAACTACACATTTACTGTTATAGTTATTGAAAATAAACCCGTTGGTCAGCATAAAAACTGTGATATTCATATTCCATCTAGTCATAGGACAACAAAGGTGCTTAGGATATGGTCTCTTTTGAATTTGTTTCACCTGTGCTAGAGAGAGCCATGCAGTGACTCAAATATCCCTCCAGTATGCTTTAATAGCCCTACTGCAAGGCATTTGCATGGACACACACTGACATTATTGGTCAAAAACATGTCACTTTGGCCTTAAGCCCTCTTCTGTATCTTTCTCTTTATTTTATGACAATTAAAGTAGTATATTACTCAGGTCTACTGTGCTGATTTCATTATATCAAGCCACTTTCAATTTACTAAACATAAAAAAAGTCTTATTGTATAGGAGTGCTATAAAGGTAAATTATAACTGCAAAAGATGAGTTTCATCCTTGCCACTATAGACAGAATTAAACAAGGGCACAATGGTGGTCAGAAGATGACTGTTCTCATTTTGTCTTAAGAATATTCCAAACTGGAGGTAGTTAGATCTGCGAATCAGCCAGCATATTAAGAGTTCAAATGCAAATTTAAACATTTTTCTTCTAGTTCTGTGAAAAATGCTATTGGTAATTTGTTAGGGATGGCACTGAATCTGTAGATTGCCTTGGGTAGTATGGTCATTTAGGATTTTCTATGTATAGTATCATGTCATCTGCAAACAGTGACAGCTTTACTTCTTCTTTTCCAATTTGGATTCCTTTTATTTCTTTTTCTTCTCTGATTGCCATGGCTAGGATTTCCAAAACTATGTTAAATAAAAGTGGCGATAGTGGACCTCCTTGTCTTATTCATGATCTTAGAGAAAATGCTTTCAGCTTTTCACCACTGAGTATGATGTTAGCTGTGGGTCTGTCATATATGGCCTTTATTATGTTGAGGTATGTCCCCTCTATGCCCACTTTCTGAAGAGTTTTTATCATAAACGGATGTTGAATTTTATCGAAAGCTTTTTCTGCATCTATTGAGATGATCATATGGTTTTTATTCTTTAATTTGTTAATGGGGTATAACATACTGAGTGATTTTCAGATATTGAAAAATCCTTGCATCCCTGGGATAAATCCCACTTGATCATGGTGTATGAGCCTTTTAATGTACTGTTGCATTCGGTTTGCTAGTGTTTCGTTGAGGACTTTTGCTTCTATGCTCGTCAGTGATATTCACAGTAATTTTCTTTTTTTTTGATATCTTTGTCTGGTTTTGGTATCAAGGTGACGGTGGCTTCATAAAATAACTTTGGAAGTATTCCTTCCTTTGCAATTTTCTGGAACAGTTTCAGAAGGATAGGTGTTAACTCTTCTCTAAATGTTTGGTAGAATTCACATGTGAAGTCCACCATATGGTGCTGGACTTCTGCTTGTTGGAAGTTTTTAAATTACTGATTTCAGTACTGGTAATTGGTCTATTCCTGTTTTCCATTTCTTCCTGGTTCAGTCTTAGGAGGTGGTGTGTTTCTAAGAATTTGTCCATTTCTTCTAGGTTGTCAATTTTATTGGTGTATACTTGTTCGTAGCAGTCTCTTATGATCCTTTGTGTGAAAACACAGAAGACCCCGAATAGCCAAAACAATCTTGAGAAAGAAGAATGGAGCTGAAGGAATCACGCTCCCTGACTTCAGACTGTACTACAAAATTACAATAATCAAAACAGTATGGTACTGGCACAAAAACAGACACACAGATCAATGGAACAGAATAGAAAGCCCAGAAATAAACCCAAGCACTTATGGTCAATTAATATATGACAAAGGAGGCAAGAATATACAATGGAGAAAAGACAGTCTCTTTGGCAAGTGGTATTGGGAAAACTGAACAGCTACGTGTAAAAGAATGAAATTAGAACATTCTCAAATACCATATACAAAAATAAACACAAGAATGGATTGAAGACCTACATGTAAGACCAGACTATAAAATTCCTAGAGGAAAACATAGGCAGAACACTCTCTGACATAAATCACAGCAATATTTTTTTGGATCTGTCTCCTAGAGTAATGGAGATAAAAACAAAAATAAACAAATGGGACTTAGTGAAACTTAAAAGTTTTGCACAGGAAAGGAAACCATAACAAAATGAAAAGAAAAAAACTTATGGACTAAAATCATAATAAAGCCACACACCAAACACACCACCTGACGTGGACCTGCCCACCAGACAGACAAGATCCAGCCTCATCCATCAGAACACAGGCACTAGTCCCCTCCACCAGGAAGCCTACACAACCCACTGAACCAACGTTAGCCACTGGGGACAGACACCAAAAAGAACGGGAACCACGAACCTGAAGCCTGCAAAAAGGAGACCCCAAACACAATAAGATAAGCAAAATGAGAAGACAGAGAAACACACAGCAGATGAAGGAGCAAGATAAAAACCCACCAGACCTAACAAATGAAGAGGAAATAGGCAGTCGATCAGAAAAAGAATTCAGAATAATGATAGTAAACATGATCCCAAACCTTGGAAATAGAATTAACAAGGACCTAGAAGAACTAAAGATGAAACAAGCAACAATGAACAGCACAATAAATGAAACTAAAAATACTCTAGATGGGATCAATAGCAGAATAACTGAGGCAGAAGAACGGACAAGTGACCTGGAAGATAAAAGAGTGCAAATAACTACTGCAGAGCAGAATAAGGAAAAAAGAATGAAAAGAACTGACGACAGTTTCAGAGACCTCTGGGACAACATTAAACGCACCAACATTCGAATTATAGGGGTTCCAGAAGAAGAAGAGAAAAAGAAAGGGACTGAGAAAGTATTTGAAGAGATTATGGTTGAAAACTTCCCTAATACGGGAAAGGAAACAGTTAATCAAGTCCAGGAAGCACAGAGAGTCCTAAACAGGATAAATCCAAGGAGAAACACGCCAAGGCACATACTAATCAAACTATCCAAAATTAAATACAAAGAAAACATATTAAAAGCAGCAAGGGAAAAACAAGAAATAACACACAAGGGAATCCCCATAAGGTTAACAGCTGATCTTTCAGCAGAAACTCTTCAAGCCAGAAGGGACTGGCAGGACATATTTAAAGCGATGAAGGAGAAACACCTGCAACCAAGATTACTCTACCCAGCAAGGCTCTCATTCAGATTTGATGGAAAAATTAAAACCTTTACAGACAAGCAAAAGCTGAGAGAGTTCGGCACCACCAATCCAGCTTTACAACAAATGCTAAAGGAACTTCTCTAGGCAAGAAACACAAGAGAAGGAAAAGACCTACAATACCAAACCCAAAACAATTAAGAAAATGGGAATAGGAACATACATATCGATAATCACCTTAAATGTAAATGGATTAAATGCTCCCACCAAAAGACACAGATTGGCTGAATGGATACAAAAACAAGACCCATAGATATGCTGCCTACAAGAGACCCACTTCAGACCTAGAGACACATACAGACTGAAAGGAAGGGGATGGAAAAAGATATTCCATGCAAACGGAAACCAAAAGAAAGCTGGAGTAGCAATTCTCATATCAGACAAAATAGACTTTAAAATAAAGTCTATTACAAGAGACAAAGAAGGGCACTACATAATGATCAAGGGGTCGATCCAGGAAGAAGATATAACAATTGTAAATATTTATGCACCCAACACAGGAGCACCTCAACACATAAGGCAAATGCTAACAGCCATAAAAGGGGAAATCGACAGTAACACATTCATAGTAGGGGACTTTAACACCCCACTTTCACCAATGGACAGATCATCCACAATGAAACTAAAAAAGGAAACACAAGCTTTAAATGATACATTAAACAAGATGGACTTATTTGATATTTATAGGACATTCCATCCAAAAACAAGAGAATACACATTTTTCTCAAGTGCTCATGGAACATTCTCCAGGATGGATCATATCTTGGGTCACAAATCAAGCCTTGGTAAATTTAAGAAAATTGAAATCGCATCAAGTATCTTTTCTGACCACAACGCTTTGAGACTAGATATCAATTACACGAAGAGATCTGTAAAAAATACAAACACATGGAGGCTGAACAATACACTACTTAATAACGAAGTGATCATCGAAGAAATCAAAGAGGAAATCAAAAAATACCTAGAAACAAATGACAATGCAGACACGATGAAACAAAACCTATGGGATGCAGCAAAAGCAGTTCTAAGAGGGAAGTTTATAGCAATACAATCCTATCTTAAGAAACAGGAAACATCTCGAATAAACAACCTAACCTTGCACCTAAAGCAATCAGAGAAAGAAGAACAAAAAAACCCCAAAGTTAGCAGAAGGAAAAAAATCATAAAGATCAGATCGGAATTAAATGAAAAAGAAATGAAGGAAACGAGAGGAAAGATGAATAAAAGTAAAAGGTGGTTCTTTGAGAAGATAAACAAAATTGATAAACCATTAGCCAGACTCATCAAGAAAAAAAGGGAGAAGACGCAAATCAATAGAATTAGAAATGAAAAAGGAGAGGTAACAACTGACACTGTAGAAATACAAAAGGAAATAAAAGGAATCCAAATCAGAAAGGAAGAAGTAAAGCTGTCACTGTTTGCATATGACATGAAACTATACATACAGAATCCTAAAGATGCTACCAGAAAACTCCTAGAGCTAATCAGTGAATTTGGTAAAGTAGCAGGATACAAAATTAATGCACAGAAATCTCTGGCATTCCTATACACTAATGATGAAAAATCTGAAAGTGAAATCAAGAAAACACTCCCATTTACCACTGCAACAAAAAGAATCAAATATCTAGGAATACACCTACCTAAGGAGACAAAAGACCTGTATGCAGAGAACTATAAGCCACTGATGAAAGAAATTAAAGAGGATACTAACAGATGGAGAGATGTACCATGTTCTTGGATTGGAAGAATCAACATTGTGAAAATGACTCTACTACCCAAAGCAATCTACAGGTTCCATGCAATCCCTATCAAACTACCACTGGCATTTTTCACAGAACTAGAACAAAAAGTTTCACAATTTGTATGGAAACACAAAAGACCCCGAATAGCCAAAGCAATCTTGAGAACGAAAAACGGAGCTGGAGGAATCAGGCTCCCTGG
>RJWK010042525.1:0-19108 GCA_004363435.1 Platanista minor
GAACCCGTGTCCGCTGTATCGGCAGGCGGACTCTCAACCACTGCGCCACCAGGGAAGCCCCACCAGGGATTTTTTGATGCTACTTATTTTGCAGCTGCTCCCAACTCCAGGGGAACAAAGTTTCAAGTATTCACTACCCGGTTTGTAAAAAGTTGTATATTCTCACTGAGCCCACATCTGCCTGGGGCTGCTAATATAGATAATGCAGAGAATTCCTCTTTGGCTAAAAGTCTTTGAAGGGTGATTTTGGATGCTGTACCTCCCTGCCTTTGGAATGAAAAGGCATTCTTCTGGAGCCATTCTTGAGGATGGTTGAAGCTCTTGGAATTGCTTGGATGGTATTTTGTTCCCCCCTCCCGCAAGTGTTAGCAGTGGTGTGTAGCAGCAGGCCAGGGATGGAGGCTTCAGCAGACCCTGGGCAAGACCTTTGCTGGCCGTGCCATGGCATCCTCACCCGTGAACGTAGAGGTGGAGGAGTGTCTGCGGGTGCCAGCCTCTCTGGCTCAGCTGCCCCGGCCTTATATCACAGATGCTGCCCTGTGGCCTGAGTTTCTTGTAATCTGTATCTTTTCCTGCAAGGACAATGCAGAACAGGAGGTGCTCAAGGACCCGGCACAGAGAAGATGCTCAGAAATGTTTGTGGCATCAAGTAGGCGGTCGATGAGTGGGCTCACCCTTCCCTTTCCGTCCTCAGCAACTGAGGAAGAATGGCGAGCTTAGAGCCAGTTTTTGGCTTTTTCGTGTCCCCCTGTCTGTCTGACCTCGACAGATCCTTTCACCTGCTATCTCTTTAAGTTTATCCTGTTTGAAAATGAGGTGGTTGATGGTGCCCCAATGTCTCTGACACGCCTCTTCTGGTTCCAGGAGGGTCTTTTGCCCTTTGCAATCTTGGGCTTTCTTCTCATCCAGGCTTCTGGGCCCCAGGCAGTTTCTGTCTTCCTGGGTTCCCTTCATCCCTGCCCTGGGATTCTGGGTACTTTCAGCTTTTTCCTTTCCGGACTAAAGTGTGGAGAGTAATGCTTTTGTTTAGCTTTTCTTCATAGACCCCCCAACCCCTTCCTCTCCGGTCTGTCGCTGAGCCTCCCCTAGTTCCATAGCATCTGTCTAGTTTGTCTGTCCCTGTATTTCTCCTGAGGTGTGGCGACCTGGCCTGCCCAGCAGTGTTCCCAGCAGGGAATAGTCTATTCAGCGTGCTCCCTCAGTATGAAAAGGCCCAGGTATCGGCAGCAGCAAGTTTGCCCTGCCCATTAGTAACAGCTTCCCCCTCAGCTTGGTGAGCTTGCCAAAACCAGTTTCCCCAGTTAGGTGGCACTTTTACCGCGGACAAGGCCATTCTGGCAGAGTTGCCTCATCCGATGAGAGCTTTGCTCCCACGAAAGCGGCTCCTTGTGTGGGCCGCACCCAAGCCAGAAGGTGCCTCACTTGTCAGGAATGCCACCTCCTGCCTCCGCCACAGTTGATTCTGTGTCTTCCCTCTGGGCTGGCCCACGACAGCCTGGCGGTTCCAGGGGAACAGCACGAGGCACCCATCGGTCACCTCTCTGTATTGTTTCCTTTGAAATGTCAGGAGTTTTTAGTCCTGTATTCTGTGTTTGAGAGCTGTCCTTGACCTCTGCCAGGGTAACCGTGGGGCTGTACCATTTGGGTTTGAAGTTGCCCCGACCTCTTTGAATTGGGAGTGAGAGTTAATGGAAGGGAGGGTCCCCTTGTTGGTGGGGAGCAGCGTGGAGGCGCACAAAGGGAGTAGTGCGAGGGAAGGGGCTGTGGAGGATCCTCAGAGAGGTCGGCAGTTGTTTCTCCACAAAGCCTGTTAGAACCTTCTGGGCTCCAGCGGCGGGCTCGCCTGATGAGCTTGTTCCCACGCTGACCGGCTCCCATCTGAACGGCCGAGGCCTTTTCGGCCTAGATTAGTTCTCTCTGTGGTTAGCCTTTTAGGTCCTGCGTTCATTATGTTACTCTTTATCTTCTGCTCATTCTCTTTGTGGGTCTTAATGGAGAAGGAAGGAGTTTTTTATGCTCTCACACATACTTTGCCATCGTCATGCATGAGGAACTTGAGGAGCTTTTGACATTTTTTTACATTTGTTTATTTTTTTAAAGCAACTCCTGCACTTGTGAGAACTGTGTCTGTGGGTTTGGCTCAAAAACTGGATTATTTTTCCAGCTGCTCCTTTCTTAACCCTATTTATCCCCCCAACCCTGTACATATTTTGATGTTCAGAATGTCCTGTCAGCAGCATCTGTCACATGTGGAGAGTGCTTTTATTTTGTAAAGTAAGGGAGATTGGGGTGACATGTGGGGGATTTGGCAGAGTCAGGAAGTCGTAGGACAGGGAGCCAGAAGGGATACCCGGAGGTGAGGCAAGTCAGGTGGGAAGCAAGGGGGCCAGCAGCAGGTGGGGGTGAGCCCTTGTGTGGGTGCGTCAGGAGGGGCCTGGGACCCTTCCCTTCTCTCTACCTGTTCAGCTCCCAACCTTTGGCCCAGAGCCGTGGGGCTGGCGGAGCGGTCAGGCCTCGAAACCTGGGGACCGGAGCCTGTTCGCTCGTGGCAGCACCTCTGGCATCCATGCCCCCCACCCCCCGCACCCCGCCGGGACAGACAGAGCCAATGCAGCCCTTTGGGGGAGATACGGGATGGGACAGGGAGCGGCCCCCGCCCCGTCTCCCCGGGCCTCTCGCCTTTAGCACTGGGCCCTGTGTTCCCGTCGCCCTGGGCCAGCCCACAGCCCCCGCGGCTCTCCCCTCAAACCCCGTGCTCACGTCGGCTTTGGGGTTGGTTTGTAGGGAAGATGGTGAGTTGGAAGAAGGCGAACTGGAGGATGACGGGGCCGAGGAGACCCAGGACGCCTCCGGAGGCCCTGAGAGGAGCCGGAGGGAGAAGGGGGAGAAGCACCACAGTGACTCAGATGAGGAGAAGTCTCACCGGAGGCTGAAGCGCAAACGCAAGAAAGAGCGGGAGAAGGAGAAGAGGAGATCCAAGAAGAGGAGGAAATCCAAGCACAAAGTAGGTCCTGGCGGATGTGCTGGGCCTCCTGGCGCTGGGCCCAGCTGAGCGCCCCAGGGGCTGAGCTCATCTTGTCAGGCCAGAGGGCACTCTTAATCGGGCTGTTTTCCTTTCCCCAAATTGGATAAAGACCTTTTCTTAAAAGAGTTGGTAGCTCATGCTCCATTGCTGCTAGATGCCCCTAGGTGAGGCGTTTCGCACGGAGCCCTTCCGGCACATTCCAGCAGTGGCTGTGCAGGTGGCCAGCCCTTCGCAGAAGCTCTAATCCTCTGCCCCTGTCCTTGCAGCGCCACGCTTCTTCCAGCGATGACTTCTCTGACTTCTCAGATGACTCGGATTTCAGCCCCAGCGAGAAGGGGCACCGCAAGTACAGAGAGTACAGCCCCCCCTATGCGCCGGTGAGTGACTGCCGGTCAGGGCCCCCCATGGGGCTTGGAGCCGGGGGTGATGAAATCGCCCGTGTTTCCTGAGCACTGGCTGTGTGCTGGGCATTCTTACGTGGCCCTTTACACGGATTTTAATTCTGCAAGATTAGGTATTGTTTTTATCCCCGCTTTATAGGTGAGGACACTTGAGACTTCGAGAACTTCAGCCAGGTTGCACGGCTCTGAAGTACAGGAGCTGGGGTTGAGCCCAGTCAGTGGCTGATTGCCATACTTCTCTATGCCACCTTTTCCCGTGGCCTTGGCAGGGCTCGTCATATCCCCTGTCCCCAAGAAAGATGATGATTTGTCCCTGTGAGAGCTGACTTTTCCACTGTTCAGCAGTGTCCTTTTGTGGAAAATTGGCAAGAGAATGAAATGGTTACAGGAGTAAATCATCTCGGATGTCATGGGGTCAGAAGTTATATACCACTGAGCTTAAGCATAAATTTAAATTATTTGTCCGGTTTGTATATTGTTTTATTTTCCTCAGGCAAAACCAGTAAGAAGTAAATAAACATAGATTTTCAAATTTTGATAAAAAGTATTTTTAAAGTTAGTAGTTCTTAAAGGTATCCTGTAACTCAGCATCATCCATCATAACAGATAACTTATTGTAAGGAATAAGAGTTGACATTGATCTACTAACGTAGATTCAGACTTTAAACCTGAGGGTAGCAGGGAATGGAGAGAACACCACCAGCTTTGATTGGGAACTAGGGGTTGAGGCATTTTAAGATCTGCTAAAGTGGGACTTCCCTCGTGGTCCAGTGGCTAAGAATCCACCTTCCAATGCAGGGGACATGGGTTCGTTCCTTGGTCGGGGAAGTAAGATCCCACATGCCGTGGGGCAACTAAGCCTACGCACCACAACGAAACCCAGTGCAGCCAAAAAAAAAAGGATCTGCTTAAGTAGTTGTGTACATCTCCGTGTTTTATATTTTCTTTTTTTTTTATAATGAGTGTGGATTTTTTAAATGAATAGACTTTAGAGCAGTTTTATTTTTCAATTTTATTGAATATGTTTATTTACAGTGTTAATTTCTTCTGTACAGCAAGGTGACTCAGTTATATGTACACGTATTCTTTTTTCATATTCTTTTCCATTGTAGTTTGTCACAGGATATTGAATATAGTTCTCTGTGCTATGCAGTAGGACCTTGTTGGTTTTAGAGCAGTTTTAGGTTTAGAGAAAATGGAGCAGGTAGTCCAGTTCCCTACCCACCCCACCCCACCCAGTTCCCCAGTTTTTAATGTCTTGCATTAGTGTGGCACGTTTGTTGTAATTGTTTAGCCAGTGTTGGTACGTATTTGTTTAGAGCCCATAGTTTACATTAGGGTCCCCCTTTGTGTTTTACAGTTCTTTGGGTTTTGACAAATGCATCTTGTTATATATGCACCAAACACTATCATATAAAATAGTTTCAATTCCCTAAAAGTCCTCTTTTCTTTACCTACTCATCAATCCTTCCCCCCAAGCCCCTCGCAACCACCAGTGTTTTTACTGTCTCTGTAGTTTTGCCTGTTCCAGAATGTCATTTAATTGGACTCATATGTAACTTTTCCGGATTGACTTCTTTCACTTAACAATATTTGTTTACAGTCCTTCCATGTCTTTCTTATTTCTTTTAATTGTTGAATAGTCCATTGTCTGAATGTACCAGTTTGTTTATCCATTTATCTATTGAAGGACATCTTGGTGTCTTCCATTTGTGCATGTATGTGTATTTTTAAACTTCATCCAGTATCTCTTGGAACTAGCACAATTTGGAAAGCATCATTTTAAATGGTTTTCTAGTTTGGTTGCCAAATAGTCATTAATTGAATTCTAAGGCCCCAGGAAAATTTTGGCTGAGGAGCACCCCTCTTGCCTATCAGGCCTCCTCCCCAAATGAGATTGTTCTATCTTCCTGGGAAATAAACCCTTCTTTTCCCTCTCCAGTAATTCAGGGGTCGTAGGGCCTGTGTTTCTCAATTGTCTTTAAAGCTGTGGCTCTTTCTGAAGAACAGAAACATCTGGGCCAACAGCCCAGATCTCATTCAGGTGGCTGGGGGCTAGCATCTCACCCCAGGGACAGCAGAGACA
This sequence comes from Platanista minor, assembly GCA_004363435.1. NCBI lineage: Eukaryota > Metazoa > Chordata > Mammalia > Artiodactyla > Platanistidae > Platanista > Platanista minor. The sequence goes on from RJWK010042525.1 coordinate 5,513, forward strand.
CCCAGACAGCTGTGCCAGTTCAGGGAATAGTGGGCATCTTCTTGGTCTGAATCCAAGGCCCCAGGGCCAGCTCACTGTCCTCTCCCCATCAGTCCCACCAGCAGTATCCCCCGTCACACACCACGCCCCTGCCCAAGAAGGCCTACTCCAAGATGGACAGCAAGGGCTACGGCATGTACGAAGACTATGAGAACGAGCAGTACGGGGAATACGAGGGCGATGAGGAGGAGGACATGGGCAAGGACGACTACGACGACTTCACCAAAGAGCTGAACCAGTACCGGCGGGCCAAGGAGGGCAGCAGCCGGGGCCGAGGTGAGACCCGCAGCTTCTCCTCCAGGTTGTCGGAGCCGGCCCAGGGCTGGGGGTTGGGCGCTCAGTGCAGAGCCAGACAGACCTCATGGGCCACGGGCTCATGGAGCGTCAAGTCCGGGAGAAGAGATGGGCAGTCATGCACGGCTGAGATAAGCATAGAAGGAGACAGGCAGGGAGCTCCATCCCAAGCACAGGGGACCGGAGTTCTGCCACGTGAGAAGAGGGTCCAGTGCAGAAACCGTGGTTGGGATGGAGCCAGACTGGCGTGAGGCAAGGAGAAGACTGCTGTGGCTCAAGGTGGTGGTGGTGGTGGTTTTTTGGCCACACCCCGTGCCAAGTCCCAACCACTGGACCACCAGGGAAGTCCCTGAAGGGTTGTTGTTTAAATTCACTTCCTGGTCAGCTGTGAAGAGATATAGAAGGGACAGCTCTCACCCCTGGGGACGGTAACTGACAGCTGGCACCTCCTCCCCCAGCCTCCCATCATCACCTGACAAAGTATGACTGCAGCCACGGGACTGCCACACCTCTGAACCTTGAACCTGTGGCAGTTAGGAGGATGGTGGGGGAGGGCAGAGCACCAGCGACCCAGCCCGGCCTCTTAGAACCATCTCCTGCCAATGATATTTCCCAACCCCAGAGTGCTTCCAGAATTTTCCAGCCCAGCAGTTCTTAGCCCTTCTTGAGGCCCATCTTGTTGTTTGAGTGGCTGGTCATTCTTTCTTTCAGCGGTCTTTCTTAGACTCCTCCCTAGATAGGCCCTGCTCTTTGGGGAGATTCTAGACTAGCCTGTCCAATAGAAATATAATGCAAGCCACCATGCAATTACAAATTTTGTAGTGGTCACATTAGAAAAGTAAAAGGAAACAGATGAAATTAATTTTAACAACACATTTTATAAATACATTCCAAATCTCAATTTGACATGTAATCAAAATAGACAGATGTGATATTTTATATTCTCTCTCTCTCTTTTTTTTTCTTTTTTTTTTTTTGCGGTACACGGGCCTCTCACTGTTGCGGAGCATAGGCTCCGGATGTGCAGGCCCAGCGGCCATGGCTCACGGGCCCAGCCGCTCCGCGGCATGTGGGATCTTCCCAGACCGGGGCATGAACTCGTGTCCCCTGCATCAGCAGGCGGACTCTCAACCACTGCGCCACCAGGGAAGCCCCTCCCTCTCTCTCTTTTTTAACTAAGTCTTTGAAATTCAATGTGCTCTTTATACTCACAGTATTGCTTAGTTTGGCCAGGCACATTTCAGGTACTCAGTAGCTACATGTGACTGGTGCCTCTGTGTTGGACAGCACCTCAGTCAGCGTAGTGTAGTGAGTGCTACAGCAGGCATGTGTCCACGGTGCTCAGCTACCCCTGTCCAGCGGCCCAGGGACCATAAATCAGCCTAGAGCAGCCGGGAAGGCTTCTTAGAACAGGAGGAGGAGGGGGAAATGATTGACCTTGGGCAGACAGTGGGTTAACTTATCTTCTGCTGGTGGGTCCTGCTTGCTCAGACACTCACTGTCTGAATCACCATGCAGGCAACCGAGGCCGTGGCAGGGGCTACCGAGGCCGTGGAAGCCGCGGAGGGTCTCGAGGCCGAGGCATGGGCAGGGGCAGCCGAGGCAGAGGCAGAGGCTCCGTGGGAGGAGACCACCCGGAGGACGAAGAGGACTTCTATGAAGAGGATATGGAAGTAAGGCTTTGTCCAGCTTGGGGTGGGGGGTGGGAGTGGGTGGCTGGTGGGCTGCAAGACTAAGTCTATAAGACTAAGGTGTAAAGGAAGCATCAGATGGCAGGTTTATGTGTTTAGAAATGTTCATTTGTTATTTGGAATAGAGAAAACCTTCCTATGGTTCAAAATTGCAAAAGTACCAAAGGGTGAGCTGTCAAAAACATCTTCATCTCACCACTCTCTCAGTGAGCACCTTAGTTCCCATCCCTGAAGACAGGGTTCCCGAGGGTACTCTCGAAGCATTTAATGCCTTCGCAGTCAGGTGCCTGTTGTGTTACCTCCTACACACGCACAAACACGTGTGTGCGTGAGGAGAACTACAACACTCACTGTTCTGTCCCTGCCCGAGACCTTGCCACGCTGCCCCTTGTTCTAGCTGCACAGCTGTCCCTCGGGAGCTGCTCAGTGGGCTGGGAGTCCTAAGAGTGAAGACTGTGAGGGAAAGGACTAGGACCAGCCACCGCTTAGGCTGTGGCGTGTGAAGAGGGGGCACAGGTGTGAGTCACTGGGTTGCTCACTTGCTCTTCTGAGTTTAACATTGTCCCAAGTGTACAAAAAGGCAGAAAGGGGTGAAGTATGTAGTTTAGGACATTGTTCGCCAAATGACACTTTCCTGCTTCCCTTCCCTCCGGAATTCCAGTACGGAGAGAGTGAGGAGCCGATGGGAGATGAAGACTATGACGACTATTCCAAGGAGCTGAGCCAGTACCGCCGGTCCAAGGATGGCCGAGGACGAGGTGGGCAGGGGCCACGAGGGGCGAGTCAGTGGGGCTCCTTCTGGCAGCTGCTGGCCTCGGGTCCTGGAGAGAGGCCTCAGGTTAACGCCGTTTCTCTCTTCTGCAGGGCTAAGTCGAGGCCGTGGCCGGGGTTCCCGAGGTCGAGGGAAAGGGATGGGCCGGGGCCGTGGTCGAGGTGGCAGCCGAGGAGGGATGAACAAGGGTGGAATGAACGATGACGAAGACTTCTACGACGAGGACATGGGTGTAAGTCGGCTCTTCATTCTGATCTGATGTTTTTACTCAAGGTTCCTTCTTGAAATTTTTGTTTTTCTTTAATGAGTTATCCTCCGAGCCTGGTCCTGTCCCCCTGCTCCCATCAGCCGTTCCCCATAGGGCCTGTCAGCACTAATTCTCTCTCATGAGGGTTGCACTGCTGGTGAGACCCTCTGTTTTTAAAACCATGTCTTTGGGTCTTCTCGGTGGTGCAGTGGTTGAGAGTCCACCTGCCGATGCAGGGGACACGGGTTCGTGCCCCGGTCCGGGAAGATTTCACATGCTGCGGAGCGGCTGCGCCTGTGAGCCATGGCCGCTGAGCCTGTGCTCTGCAACGGGAGAGGCCACAGCAGTGAGAGGCCCGCGTACCGCAAAAAAGCAAACAAAAAAACTATATCTTTGTAGCACCTGCAGTCACCTGTTCTCTGAGTCCCTGACTTAGCCCTGGAGAGTTTTCCATGAAGGCCCGTGCCGCCTCTTCTTGGAATGAATGTGTTCCCGCGCAGGTGTGTGCCGCGCGAGTCCTCAGCTGCCCACACTCCACGCTCCGGGGCTCAGACCCCACAGAGTTGGGTGCTGGGTGGAAGCTGCTGGTCAGCACTCCTGTTACACGGGGGTGTGCTCATCCCTGCCAGCCAGCCTGTCTCACTTTCCTTCCCTCAGAGCCCGTCTCCACCTGGCCTGCACAGGCCCCTCCCTACCCTTCCTCTTCATTCCCCTTTATAGTCACATTCTGTGTTCCTAACAGGACGGCGGCGGAAGCTACCGGAGAGGTGACCATGACAAGCCCCACCAGCAGTCCGACAAGAAAGGCAAAGTCATCTGCAAATACTTCGTGGAAGGGCGGTGCACCTGGGTAAGGGGCCAGTTCCAGTACCAGGGTGCTCAGAGCAGGGACACATGGGCCTCTGGGAATGTTCTGGAGGCCACACTCACTGGGGGCAGTGTTCTGGTGGGCTTGGAGTGATTGTCTGAGAGATGCCTGGAAGGCCTGGAAGACTTAGTCCTCTCCTCAGAGTGACTGAGGAGCCAGAACAAGATTGGTGATACATCTGGGTTTTTTGGGAGGGTTTTGGGGAGGGTTTTGGGTTTGGGAGGATTCTTTTTGGCCAAAATTTTCACCCAGTCTATATGGCCTCAAACGTTTTGTTAGAATTGATGCTCATGCAAAGGTGTAACATATCCTGGTTGAGTTGCTGACCTTCATTGTCGGAGAGGGAATCATTAAGGCATCCAGACGGAAAGGTGGTCAGGGTCAGCCTTGACCTTCACAGCAGAGTCTGTTGCCAGAAGACGGGCCAGTGACCTGAAAGTTCTGAAGGAAACAAGTATAATCCAGTGTTAGTTCAACCAGGCAGCTTTTTATTCAGGTATACAGGCAGCAGGCAGATGTTGGCAAGCAAGGACCCAGGTAGTACTGCACCTGTGTACCTGTCTTAGGAAAAAGTATTATTGTGTTTCATACAAAGGTGTGTCTGTGTGTAAAATAGTCCTTGTTATAGTTGCAATTCATATTATTTTTAGAAACTTGAAATATGTATAAACAAAAAAAGAGTAGCTATTCCTAAAAGAAAGGGGGAACGGGCAAAGAATAGTTTCTCTTTTCAGTTTACCTGGATGTTGTTTTGTTTGGATTGTACAGTTTGACTACAAATAGCAGAAAACTCAACTCCACTGGCTTAAACACATAGACGTTTGTCTCTCAGAATAGTCTGGGAATTCCCTGGTGGTCCAGTGATTAGGACTCTGCACTTCCACTGTGGCTGGCATGGGTTTAATCCCTGGTTGGTGAACTAAGATCCTGCATGCCGCATGGTGTGGCCAAAAAGAAAAAAAAGTCTGGGGCAGGGGCTCAGGGGCATTACAGGGCTGGTACAGTTGTCAGTGGCACCATGGGGGACCCAAGTTCCTTCCTACTTTTTATTCTGGCATCTTTAAGCATGTGGCTTTCGTCCTCATGGTTGCTTAATAGCTGCTGTGCCTCCAGGCATCACATCCAAGGGCTAGGAGGAAGAAAACTGTATGAAGAGATTTTTTTTAAAAATCAGGGCAGTATTGTCTTCTCTGGGGAGTTTGGGGTTCTGTTATAAATTGGGGTTCTCTTAGAAAGGAAGAAGCATGAAACTGGTTACTGGCTGTTATGCAGCAAACAGTAAGTGGGTAAGAGAGGCGAAGGCAAGAGGAGGAAGAGTTAAAAAGAAGCAGTGAAAGGCAGCAGAATGGAGCCGGGAGGACTGAGGACATGGGGGAGGGAGGCAGGGGCAAGAGAAAGGGCCACACACTTTGGCAGAAGTTTCAGGTTGGTGGGAAATTGCCTTTATGTGTCTGGCTTTCCTGGGCCTCCTGCCCCTTCTGGGGTCGGGTGGGGGTTTGTTTCTTTCGTTGGTCCCTGTGTACTTCAGCAGTGACAGAGCAGTACTTCCTTTTGCAAACAGCTTACCTTTTCACTGCTTCTCTTCCAGGGAGACCACTGTAATTTTAGCCACGACATCGAGCTACCAAAGAAGCGAGAACTGTGCAAGTTTTACATCACCGGATTTTGTGCCAGAGCCGAGAACTGCCCCTATATGCATGATATCCTTTGGTGCCCACATTTGACCTGATTGAGGGTACAGAGCTCCTTTTCTCCTTATTGGTAATAACAGCTGATCTTCACCACACTTTCGCTCTGTGTGCCAGTACTGTGCCAAGAGCTTTGCACATCCATCTCTTAACCCTCACATCTGCCCTGTGATGGGTCTGCTCTTCCTAGTCTGCAGATGATCATACGGAGGAGGCACACACGTTATACGTTCCCTTTACATATGCAGTTGACCCTTGAACAACATGGGTTTGAACTCTGCAGGTCCACTCAGAGATTGTATTGTTTTCAGTAGTAAATACTGCAGTACTACACGATCTGTGGTTGGTTGGATCCACAGATGCAGAACTGAGGGTATGGAGGACGGATTATAAATTATACTCAGATTTTTGACTGAGTTGGCACCCCTAACCCCCACGTTGTTCAAGGGTCAAGTGTACTCTGGAGACTGGCTTATACCATTGCCTCTTTCTGAAATATTTCAAATGGCTGTGTAACCATAGGCAAATCGTTGAACTTTTCCCCTCTTCCTGTTGAGTGAGGATCTGAGGGCACAGTCTCAAGGCCAGCGTGTTGGGGCGGGAAGCACTCCAGAGTGAGGGTGTCGAGAACCAGGGTCTCATCTTAGGTCAACTGCCAACCTGCTGTGCAGCTTTGAGCCAGTCACTTTGTCTCTCTGGGCCTCAGTTTCCTTGTCTCTAAAACAAAGGGGCTTGGATTGTGTCCTTGGGTGGGTTTCATGAGGTGAGGCGTTTGCCTTAACTTGCCGTGAACGTGATTTTCCGTGTAAGTTGTACCACACGACCGGGAACTGCATCAACGGCGATGACTGCATGTTCTCTCACGACCCCCTGACCGAGGAGACCAGAGAGCTCTTGGACAAGGTAACGTCCAGGCTGACAGCAGCCATAGTTAATGGGGACCAGGAGGTGCGCCTGCCACGGGCCTGGCACTGCAGCCCGCCTGTCTGGCCTCTGTGCAGGACCAGAATCCTCAGTTGCATTGATTGGAGCTGGGCCATGTTCAGGAGGAAATGGGGACTGTATTCTCTGTAGGGAGAACTGAAGTGATCACACACGTGTGTCTCCTCTCCGGCCGGGATGGTTTTCCCTGAAGGGGTGGCTCCCTAAAAGGAATGTTGCGTGGTGTGTCTCCAAACATACCTTGTGATTTCTTAACTGTCCTTTAGAGAGAGCCCGTGGTATACAAAGAGGAGGTGAAACTTCGGATGGGTTCTGTTTTTTAATTATTTTTTAAGTTATTTATTTTTTTTATTTTTGGCTCTGCTGGGTCTTCATTGCTGCGTGTGGGCTTTCTCTAGTTGCGGTGAGCCGGGGCCACCGCCACTTCAGTAGTTGTGGTGCCTGGGCTCTAGAGCGCAGGCTCAGTAATTGTGGCTCACAGGCTTAGTTGCTCCACGGCACGTGGGATCTTCCCAGACTTGGGAAGGGCTTGAACCCGTGTCCCCTGCGTTGGCAGGTAGATCGTTAACCACTGTGCCACCAGGGAAGTCCCTGGATGGGTTCTGTTTTGATGGAAGGGTCAAACGTTTCTTTCCAAGTCTTAAGGATTCTTTTATGTAGTAGAAAAAGTATGAGGCAATTGGAGGCTCTCACGATGGGGAGACTTCCTCCAGTGAGGTATCAGGGCTTCCTTACCAGCCAGTTGACATTTGAAACTCATCCTCATGTCTGTTGTTCTCCCTGAGGAGTCAGGCTGAGGACTTTGGGGCCCCCGGCTCCTGTCCTTGATTTCCTGACATCCATCACAGGGTGAATGGGTGCAAGAGCACGTGTCCTTTCACATGAAGGCTTTCCTGCCTTCTCTCTGGTTCCCAGAAAGTTTAAGGAGATTGGCTGGTTTTTGAGAATGGAAAGAATCAGTGCCTCAGCCAGGTTCAGGAATCCACCCATGCTGGCCGGGGCTGCCTGAGGGGTTGAGGGGAAGCCCTGCACAAGCAAATCAAGAGAACGTCCACTCCTCATTGGGAGAGCATTCATGGAGAAAGCTCTCATCTTTGCCAGGCCCTTTGGCCTATTATCCTAGGAATAGGGTTTTGTAACTGGTAGCTGCCTAGAATCTGTGAGTCATTCACAGGGTAAGGAGTGGGAGAAGTCATGGCGGCTTCATTTCTCATTTGAAGAACTTAAACAATCTTTGACTGAGGACTGCCCCCTGCTGGTGATTCAGAGTTTGCTCTCTAGACCAATGCTGTCCAGTAGGAACACAACAGAGCCAAAAATTTAAATTTTTTAGTAGCCACATAAAAAAGTAAAAGGAGATGAAATTAGTGTTACCAGTATATCTTATTTAACCCAGTATATCCATGTCCAAAGTACCACTTCAGCAGGTAATGATGAAATAATTATGATATTTTGGGGGTTTTTTGGTTTTTTTGGTACTAAGTCTGAGGAATCGAGTGTTTATTTTCTACTTATAGCCCCATTTCAAGCACCCAGTAGCCACACATGGCCAGCGACCACTATATTGGACAGCACAGCTTTAGACACCCTAATAAAAACTCAAAGCAAATAGGTGGCACGTTGCCATTTCTGGCCACAAACATTTTGAGAGTATCAGTAACATCCCCTATCTAAAGGCAAGTCTCAGTAGGTTAAAAATGAGTGTTGAACCTGGAAAAACCATTCCAGAATCGAATTTGGGTGGTCAGAAAGTAAAACTAAACCTTTACAATGGGCCCAGAGTAACCCTGATAAATGTGTGGGGTCAGCCATTTCCTTCTCTCCTGGACAGAATTGCAGCTTGATCAACTAGGGCTGGGGCCTGAGGCTCCTGGGCAGCCCTTGGGTCCAAGCTGTGGTGCCACTTAGGACAGGGCCTTCGTCATCCTCTCCTGAAATGTCTGTGCTCTCTCTTCCACCCTTCAGCTTTATTTTCTTGCTTCTTGGTGACGTTTCTGTCCAGATGCATTAGCTTCCAACCATCCACTCTAGGTGTGAGACGTGCCTGCCTTTGGGGCTGTCAGTGACTGTAACGTGAGAGCGAGTGGCAAGGATAATGCGAAGAATTCCCGCCACCTAGGTTCCTCTGTCAGCATTATTTTGCCCCATTTGCTTTTATCACTTTGCTCTCGTTTATTTTTTTCCTTGAGCCATTTGAAAATAAGTTGCATACTTATGGTTCTTTACCATTAAATCTTTCAGTTACTGTTTTATACATATACTGTTTTATAGTCAGGTTTGTCAAGGTATAGTTTGTGTCCAGTCTAAAAAAAAAAAAAAAGTGTCCCTGTTTAGTTCTGTGATTTCTTTTTTTTTTTTTTTTTTTTTTTTGGCTGTGCTGGGCGTCATGCAGGATCTTAGTTCCCCGACCAGTGGTCGAACCCATACGCCCTGCAGTGGAAGCGCAGAACTCTAACCACTGTACCGCCAGGGAATTCCCTAGTTCTGTGAATTTTGACAAACACAGAGAGTCATGTGACCACCTCACAGTCTGAGTAAATTCATACAAAACCCCTCCCCTTTTGTAATCAGTGCCTCTCCCATCTCCAGCCCCTGGAAACCACTGATCTGTTTTCTCCCATCTCCAGCCCCTGGAAACCACTGATCTGTTTTCTGTCTCTGTAGTTTGTCTTTTCAAGAAAGTCATATAAATAGACATATGGTATGTAGCTTCTAAACATGTGTGCGGTTTATATAGCCTTTTGTTTTTTGTTTTTTTATAAATTTATTTTTTTTATTTATTTGTTCATTGTGTTGGGTCTTCATTGCTGTGCATGGGCTTTAGTTGTGGCAAGCGGGGGCTACTCTTTGTTGCAGTGTGCGGGCTTCTCATTGCGGTGACTTCTCTTGTTGCGAGCACAGGCTCCAGGCGTGCGGGCTTCAGTAGTTGTGGCATGTGAGCTTCAGTAGTTTTGGCTCGTGGGCTCTAGAGCACAGGCTTGGTAGTTGTGGTGCACGGGCTTAGTTGCTCTGTGGCATGTGGGATCTTCCCAGACCAGGTCTCGAACCCGTGTCCCCTTCATTGGCAGGTGGATTCTTAACCGCTGCGCCACCAGGGAAGCCCTTTGAATCTGCTGTCTTTCATTCTGCATAAGGTGTTTGAAATTCATCCACATTGTTGCAAGTATTGGTAGTTCATCACTGTTTGTTCTTGAGTAGTACTCCTCCGTGTGGATGATCTGAGATTGTTTATCTAGTCACCAGTTGAAGAACATTTGATTTGTTATCAGTTTGGGGCAAAAGCTTAGATTTTTTTTTTTTTTTTTTTTTTTGTCCGTGCCATACAGGATCTTAGTTCGCCTGTAGGATCTTAGTTCCCGAACCAGGGATCGAACCCACGCCCCCTGCAGTTGGAAGCCCAGAGTCTTAACCACAGGACCACCAGGGAATTCCCAAAGCTTAGAATGTTTAACAAATGGGCATGAGCTTATTTCCTTGGCCCACATGTCTGTGTATCCGCAGGTGTGGCCATCCTTTTCCATTGAGAGGATGCCTTTGACTTTTGGAAACCCGGGAATCATTCAGAATCAGTCCTGGCAGGGGAGGTTGTGGGACTCAGCAAGGCCCTGGTTGTGTGGTGTGAGGGAGCTCCTTGCTGCAGAGAGGCCCAGGAAGGGGCACGTGGGAGTCTCTAGGGATAGATGGGCCGAAGAACTGCCTGGATGGTTTGGGTTCAGCTTTTCAGGGTGGGAGTGGGGTGTTGACGTCTCCTATGTATCTTATGTATCAGTGTTCTGGACTCTGATGCGATTCAGCCCCTGCTTTTGAGGCAGCACTTGCGGCCCAGCGTGGGTGGCGGGTAAAGAGATAAGTGCAGGGAGCTGGCTGTGTCCTGTGCTGGAGTCGTCGTCGGGGTGTCGCAGGGTCTGCGCTAGGGGCGAGGGGGGCAAAGTCCTGGAGTGGGAGCCCGCCTTGAGGTGAGACTTCTCCCCAGCATGGAATGGGTGTGGAAGCCCCGATTGCGGGGCACAGTGGGGAAGCGGAAGTGACGGGACCCAGGGAGGTGAGTGTGAGAGAGAGGGGGCCCGCCTCTCCTGGGGACTGGCGATAAGCGCGTAGGGGCTGTCCTGTGGGCCAGTGCTTCAGTTCATTTGGTCATTGAGTTCATTACGTGGCCCTGTGTGCTGAGCAGCGTGCCGGGCCGGGGATGGCAGTGGAAGGATCACCTCAGCCTCTGTCCCCCGCACAGGGGCCACTGGCTGGGTGTACCCGAGTGCTGAGCGGTACAGAGATGTGTGACCCTAGTCTTGGGGTTGAGGGGAGTGTGGCGCATTTGGGGGCTGGACCACGGCATTCCCTCCCTGGGCGGGGAGGAAGTTGTGGTCAAGTTTGTTCCTGTTTAATGAGGTATAACCTCCTCCTTAGGTTTTACCTATACCTGAGGGCATTTCGTTGCCATTGAGAGGAGCTAGCAGTGCAGGGCTTTGGCTCTGTGACTGGAGGCTGCTCTGCCCGAGTGCCAGTGAGTGCAGAGAGGCTGTGGCAGGGTCCCTCTCAGAGAAGGTGGGGCCCGGGCCGGAGGGCCAGTCTGAGCTGGGCAGCAGCTCCGGACAGAGTTTGGGGGTGGGTATAAGAGAAGGGAGGGGTGCGGGGTCTGCCCCTCACAGCCCAGCTAGTGGCCTGCGGAGGAGCAGGAGGCGCATGGAATGAGGTGCGGCCAGATGGAGATGGTACCCGTAGCTCTGGCCAGAGAGGTGGTGTGGGAGCCCCAGCCGAAGGCCGGGAGGTGGGGGTGGGCGGGGCGGGGAGGCAGTGTGCGGAGGAGGGGGGAGGTGAACCCAGAGGAGCACCAAGCAACCCGAGTAGGTCCATCAAAGCCTTAACTCCTTTAGTCCCCTGTGCCCCACCCTCTGGAGCCCGGGGAGTGCAGGGGAAGGTGCGCTTGTCTGTTTTCTTTGCTTATTTATTTAACAAATGTGTGGTCACGCCTGCTTTGTAGCAGGCACTGTCCTGGGCACCGGGGACGCAGTGGTGAGGAGACAGGATCCAGTCATCAGGTAGATGCCGATTACACACTGGGATTAGGGCAGTGGAGGGAATGTGCAGGGAACCCAGAGGCCCTCAAACAGGCTGCCATGGGGGGAGGCTCAGTGAGGAGGTGACACTCGCTGGCCCCAGGTGAATAACAGGCAGGAAGGAGGGGTGAGGGAGGCATGTGCTGGGCCGGGGTCACAGTGCGAGCAACAGCTACACACACGGTTGAGGGAACAAAAGGGGCTAGCTGGCTGGAAGGGAAGCGGGCGGAATGTGGGGCAGTGGAGCAGTCAGGGCTGCCTCTGTGGCTGCGGCCCCTCCTGCCGCCCCCGAGAGCAGTGCTAAAAGACACCATGAGGTGCAGGGCTCTCTCAGCACAGCTAGTCTCGGGCAGCGTTTCCCACACTGCGGTGGACACGTGTGAAATGTGGTCCTAGTTCAGTGGGTCCCCCTGTGCTGTTGGTCCACAGACAGACCACACCTTGAGTAGCAGGGCTCTAAGGGACAGTCTGATCTGTTTTCCACTGATCAGACTTCCAAGTTTTCCATCCCCCTTGAAGCCAAATTCTTCTTGGACCCTGCGTCCCTGGGTCCACATACCGTTGCTGATGGTTAGGAGAGAGAAAAGCTGGGAGCTTCCTGACACCCGCCAGGAAGTCCTGCCTCCGCCACCCACACGGCCACCACTGTCCCTTAGGGGGGAGCGAGAGGAGGCGTTGCCTTGAGCAGCGCTGAGGCTGAGGCGCCAGGGCATCACAGGGCCCCCGTTAGGATCTGCTAAGGCATGTGTGCCGAGGTCCCCAAGGCCACTTGGGCCGAGATTGGACAATTTGTTGGGGAGACTCCCAGGGCCAAACTGGCTGAGATTTAACTCCAGTGAAAGCACACAAAGCAGAATGAATGCACAAATAGAAAAGGCAGGCGGTAAAGGCTGAAACCAGGCACCAGCTTCTGAGAGTCCTTGCCCCCTGGAGTCACATGGGACGTGTATAACTCCTCAGGTTGTGACAGAACGTGTAGAACACTGTCCACCATGGGCATGCAGTAGAGACTCAGTCAGTGCCCAGGGTTTTTATTGAGGGCAGCCTCTGCCTGGCACGTACCAAAATCCCAGACTCCCAGAAGGAAAAGGGATGTTCCGCAGAAAGCATGCTGTTTGTGCAAACGGTTTAGACACATTGAGCCCCTCTTAGCAGTCAGGGGATCCTGGGAGCCTTCTCGAAATCCAGGCTCCCAGGCGCACCCGCCAAAGGCCAACATTGCAAGCCGGCCTTCCAAGAGAAGCAGGCAGGCCTGCAGTGTTAACTTCTGCCCAGGATCCTAATTGGTGAGACGTTCTGCTTGAATCCAGACTTTGGAGTTGTCTCACCTACCCTGTAACAGGCCTTATGGTGGGCCCTGCGGGTCTTGCCCTTGTGGAGTTGGTAGTCGTCGGGCCAGGAATAAACAAAGATACAACTAAATGTAAAATCTTACAAAGCTTGAGCAGTGCTTTCAGGGGAGCTAATGGTGTTCCAGTAGTAAACATAAGAGACCTGGCCAATCACTCTGAGTTGACCTTTAATAAGAGACCTTAGCAATTGGGGGATACAGAGCCATACATTAAGAATGGAGGGGAAAACGAATGCCTGGGGAGAGGCCTGGGCCAGGCCAGGACCCTGCTGGGGAAAGAGCTTAGCTGTCCGCAGAACTGAAACAGAGCTGGGTGCTTAGGATGGAGGAGTCCACACACCATAGAAGGAAATGAAGCTTCCACGGTGCTGTGAAGTCCTCCCCAGACACCCAGCCCTGCTGTCAGGCCCTGTGGGTCCTCATAAGTGATTGGGTTTTGATTGCAAGTGCGGTGAGGGGCCCTTAAAATTCAAACAGAACAATGAACTTTTTTTTTTTATAAATTTATTTTTGGCTGCGTTGGGTCTTTGTTGCTGCGCGTGGGTTTTCTGTAGTTGTGGTTAGCGGGGGCTACTCTTCGTTGTAGTGCGCGGGCTTCTCATTGCGGTGGCTTCTCTTGTTGTGGAGCACGGGCTCTAGGCGTGAGGGCT
>RJWK010042526.1:0-19127 GCA_004363435.1 Platanista minor
TTTTTTTGCGGTACGCGGGCCTCTCACTGTCGTGGCCTCTCCCGTTGAGGAGCACAGGCTCTGGACGCGCAGGCTCAGTGGCCATGGCTCACGGGCCTAGCCACTCTGCGGCATGTGGGATCTTCCTGGACCAGGGCACGAACCCGTGTCCCCTGCATCGGCAGGCGGACTCTCAACCACTGCGCCACCAGGGAAGCCCTGGTATGTTGTATTTTTATTATCATTTTGCTTACTATGATTTTATTATCATTCGGCTTGCTAAATTGAATTATGAGGGTTCTTGGTAAAACTGGCATTTTCACGGAACTGCACAAATGGGCATAGGAGATGGTTCAGGATAATGACTAAAGTTTTATCAAGCAAAGAATCTTTGTCAGCACGTAGGGCTGACAGACCTTAGATCAGAACCAGTTTCCTGACCCCTCATCCTGTTATTTGGGTTTTGAAATGGCTTTTCTTATGATTTACTAAAATGTCTTAGCATCTTTCTACCCCGCTTGCCCAGTCCCATTAGATGAGAACCGAGGTACTAATACAGGAAGTTGAATTTTCTGCTGATTTTAAAAACAATAATGGCAGCAATAATATATGCAGTCCATTTTTACTGTGGGCTTAGATACTATTTTATATATTTTATACATATTATACTTAACGATGCATTTACTTATTCTATTTATTAATTCATTTAACTTTCACAATAAATTCTATAAGAGAGGTATCTCATATACTTTCCAAGAATAAATCCTTCCAACCTCATTCTTACTGGTTGCTCTTCTGGAATCATTAACCTCACAGCAGGTTAAAAGACTGATGATTCTCACTCTGTGTTCCATTGCAAATATTATAGGAAAAAAACATAGATCTCAGGTCTTATTTTTAAGTGATCCACTGCATGCAATACTAACTGAACAAATGTTAATTGGCAGCACAAATATGTAGCAGATATTATCTTGGTCACTCAGGATAACAGCGGTGAGTGGAAAGAGAAGTGGGGACTGCCCAGCAATTTGTAGTAGGGGAGCTAGACTAGTTCAAAGGATCACATGACAGTGTAACCATACAACTATCAAACCTGGTGTAAAAGAAATACACGTAGGCCATAAAAATGTGACTCAAATTGGGGTCAGGAGGACACGAGAACCTTTCCTGAGAGATCGATGTATTGGCTGAGATATGCAGCATGAGGAGGAGCTAACGAGGTGAAGGTGGGGGTTCAGGTGGAGGGAGGAGGATGAAGGCAGGGAGGTGAGCACTTACAAAGGCCCTACGGGGAGAAGGAACATGGTTCTTGATGGATTTGATGGCCACAATGATCAGCATGGCATGGGGGGCAAATTCTGATGGAGGAAGAAAATTGATGGAATATGAATAGGAGCCTTGAGAGGTACATAGGGAACCATGTGAGGCAGAGCCTCATATATGTATTTAGGATTTTGGTCTTTTAACAACAGTGGGGGACAACAGAGACATTATCAGATTTGCATTTTGAAAAGATTGCTTTGGGTATCTATGTGAAATCTGAATTTTTCCTTTCTTATGCAAGGAAGCTTCCTGTTCGTCTTCCCAAGTTGCCACAATTTCTGCCTTCTAAATAACATAAAACATGTTTTTAAAGCATTAAGAAAAAACTCTCCTCCTTCCAATAATTATAAACTATTTTCCTCTATTCTCTTCTTGGTCTTCTACATTAAGAATGTTTTCTCATTTCCTTTTACATCTCCTGCAACACGAAACTTGGATTTTATTTTGGCTTTCCTAATTTCATCATCCACATCTTACAAAATCATGTGCCTCTATAATTACATCATCTATTTTTTTTTTTTTTCTATCAGCATATAGTGAAAATCAGACTGACTTCAGTTTAGCCAACAGAAGGCCCAAGAAAAATTAGTAAGTAGGCCAAAATGTGTGTGTACCACTCCTCATCTTCGCTGATGGCATTTTTCTCCCATTCATGCCTCTCTGCCTCTCGTACTTGCTGACCTGAATGTCTTCCTAGATCTGTGTTTGCCCTGCTTTTGCATCGGCTCACTTGCCTTCCATAAGATGCAGAGTCATAGCTACTCTCAATGACGAGAGGAAACTGATGTTGAGATAACACATCGTAACGGCTCTATACCCTGGGATTCAAACTGACAGGTCAGGTAAAGATTTGGCAGAAGTTTATTAACTTGTTTTTGGAAAAATGCGTAAATAAATGGTCAAAGCTCTGAAGAAAAGGAAAACAATATCTGGGTTTTGATCCCGGCTCCTCTAGAGCTATGTGACCCCAGGTAAGTCGCTTTAACTCAATGACCCTGTTTCCTCACTTGCTGAACTCTTGATCCCTTCTCAAGTGTGGAACAACTTCTGTGATTGTATAATTCTTTTTTGTTGGCTCAGTGGATCTGTTCTTGAAGATCTCTTCCCACGGAATTATTAAAGTTCAGTGGCTAATTCATCTGTAACATCAGGGTTACTAGTGAGAATTCATAGTCAGGGTGAAGATATTTGGAAAAGGTCTTCGTACCAACCTAGAGAATGCTTATTTTGGATTAAAACCAGGGAGAGGCTGGAGTTTTACATCTAAAACCATTATTCAGTGTCTGGTGTATGTTAGTTTAAAAGCAGCCATCCTTGTTATCCCCTCAGGATCATATGTTGTGTTTATTTTTACCATGTCTTATCTGCGCTGTTGTATTTTTATCCTTTGGCTTCAAGGGTGTCCGTCCTTCATAGAGATGTGTGAAGACACAAAAACTCCCATTTGGGAATGTGCAGTGCTACATCCTTCCTGGTAGTGTTTTCAGTAAAAATAGTTTCTCTTGATGAAAATTATGCATAAAAATGTAAAAGCCTAATAGCTGGTGGCCCCTTTAACAAACTGAACATAACAACTTTCTGTGCTGAGAGACAAATGTGAATTATAAGAGCAGAGGGGTCGTGTGCAGGTGCATTTGAAGGTCAGCCTCCATTGAAGGCCAAGGGCCTACTGAGGGGAAACATCAGGTAAGAGCCCCACATGAGAAGAAATATAAAAAATTTAGAGTTTTTCTAGATCAGCTCTTTGCTTGTAGCATACAGAGGGAATTTTCTCAACTTACCTCAATTAATGAAAATGTTTAACAGAGGGCTGTAGACGGGGCAGAAGTCAAGAGAGATTCTTCATAGGCATCCAGGAATACAGTCACATCCTGGCCTTATAGGAACCAGAACCGGGTCCAAAGGGCTCCTGGGACCACACAGGCATGGGTCATGTGGTCCTACAGTTGGGCTTTATAGTTAATGTCTACTTCTCAATCACCTGCCACCACCAATCACCCTTACCCTCTTCTTTCTTTTGTATAATGTCTGCTTATTTATAGTTTCTCTTCCCCATATCTCTGGTTTGCATGTGGACCCCCATGACGTTTATAAACTCTACCTTTTATTTCCTGTTTCTACTGGTAAAGTCCTCATTCTCAACTCATTTTCCCTAGAGAAAGAATCAAATTGGCCTGGTTCATCTTTTCTTACAGGGCCAGGTCATGGACTGCTATTCATGGATTGACTGACTTTGGGTCAACTACCACACTTGGTTCAATGGGCTGTGACCAGAGAAGGAATCATATGAGTCACATAATTCAAATCCCACAATAGCCTAAGGGGTTGTGGGCAGAGGCTACTCCCCTTAGAAGGATAGTGAATATGAGCGATACCATCATGACTGGCGTGTCCAATCCAGAGACATTTTGGGGAACATGAAACGGTCTCTACTTACCTGCCTCTTGAAATTAAAAAGAGAACAAAGCCTATAATTAGTACAATAAATAGTAGCTGTTGAAATGAGATGGAGTCAGGCAAAGGAGCTAATTGAAAAAGAAGGTTCAATGGAAGAGAAGTTTCTAGGAACAACAGTGGGAGGGAATGAAGAAAGGAAAGGGGGGAAGAGGAGGAGGAGTGAGGATCGGGACAGAGGGTGGCCCAGCCTGGTAGGAGACAGAGATCAAGTTTGCAAAGGAAACAAGGAGGAGGGGAGGGAGCATTCGTTTTTCTAGAGAGGGTGGAGTGATCTTAGAGGTAAGCATCACACAGCCTTGCTGCTTCGGCGCTATGGTTATTGCAGTGCTTATAACCAGAGCTACAGCCTTTTAAAATTCAAGTTAAAGTCTGACAATACTAAGTCTTGAGGAGAGTGTGGAGCAATAGGGACTGTAATACACTGCTGTCAACAGCTAAAATGGTATAAACACTTAGCAGAACAGTTTAGCCTGACCTAGTAAAGTTGAAGATGCACATACTCATGGCCCAGCAATTCCACTTCTGTGTGTATAACCTGGAGAAACTCTGGCATATATGCACTAGGATACGTTTTTCAAGAATATGTATAGCAGTATTGTTCCTAAATGCCAAAAGCTAATAACAGCCTAGATGTCTATCTATCAACGGTAGAATGGATAAAATTTTGGTATAGTCACACAATGAATGTAATGGATATAATGAAAATGAATGAACTTCAGTGATGTTACACCATACGTGAATCTTAGAAAAACAGTGTTAGCAAAAGGAGCCAGAGACAAGAGAATATATATGTGTAACTTCATTCAAATTGGTAAAACCAAGCTACCATGTTTAGGGACCTACCCTTAACTGGTACCAAGAAAAAAAAGAATAAAATTTTATCTTAGAGAATTGCCCTGTTGTGCCAGAATATAACATAGGATGGTAAAAGAGAGTGTACAGTAAGAAGTTGGAGAAGGTCTCAGGAGGAAGTAAACTTCATTTTTCTTCATCATAATACTTCTAAATAATAAATTTGAAAGAAGCAATGAAATATTTTAAATTGTTGACAAATCTGATTCAATGTTGATAGGTTTATTTATAAGATGAAGAAAAGATGTGAATTTTTTTTATCAGAAAATTATATGTAGGGAGATTAAAAAAAGAGTAAAACTAGAACTCATTTTTCATTTTGTTAAATAAAATAAGTAATTGATTTCTGAGTGTGCAGAATGTTTTTATTAAGAAATGGTAGAAATCATTCTGGTTGTCTATGTGTTTGCCCAGCCAAACATTCCTTATACTACCAAAAGCATTTTCAGGACGAATAAAACACAACAGTGGATATTCACAAAGGCTGGCACAATAACAGCCAACAAATTTATTACTGAAAAAGTTATTTGCTCTAGGTTTAAAATACTCATGTCAATTGGTGACAATAATACCCTGAAGTCATAACACGTCCTTTAAAACCTCAAAGATAATAGTAAATTTGCATGGCTGCTAGCTGAAATTGTAGTCTTCCTGTTTCTATTTCCTTGACCAGCTCCCTACTGGAACACAAAGGGGATTCGATTCGAGTGCCAAAGGAAATGATCTTAACAGACAGGGAAGGTTTATGAATCATAATTAATGGAGCAAGAAATTTAATCACTGGGGATGCGGCCTACTGAACAAAATGGAAAATTTGTATGGAAAAAAAGTTATGAAAAATAAAATAGACATGAACAAAAAAGCAACTTGTATAGAGCCCCTGTGGACTTTGAGGGATCCTGGCCTGTTATGAAGTGTCTGAACTCTGGGATCTCTGCCTGATAAGGAGAATGTCAGGACCATAATGATGAGGGAAGCAAGTCGTTATGGAAAAACGTTGCTTCCTAAAAACTGTGACCATGTGCTGGCCAAATGGCAAGATGTACTTTGTTCCATGGACGAGAACAGTCTGGAATAAAGGTTACACTGTGAAGAGATGCTAGAAGTCTCTTCTTGAGGAACTAAAATTCAGGGGAAAAATTAGCCAGAATCAAACTGTAAAAATAAGGTTTCAAAATGGCAACATACAACTCTATGACCAGTAGCTAGCAATAGGATTGGAACAGCACTTCTGAAAGGTTTCCACTGAAATAATCCTAACCACCAAGTCCTGACTCATTTATCGCAATGACTAAGGAAAGTGAAACAGGCTTTAACTGCAAATAGAAAATTTGTGATGTATATTATGTTATTTTAAAAATAGATGTCATTTTTGTGCTCTGTTCATAACACATTTTTTTTTTTAACTATACATGATGTTTTAAATCATTTCCCATCAAGTAGAATTTATGCTCTAAAAAGACCATCCAGAAAGTGCTCCATTGTGAAGCAGTGATCCCCACCCCTCCGGGATTCTGAGAAGTCTGGGGTGTCAGCAAGACCTGGACACCCATTCCCCTATTTGCTAAAGGTGCGTTCTGCTTTAAACCTCAGAGAGGACTTTTAAGTCATAAACATTCCAGAGGTAAATAGGACCCAAGCTATAATCTACTCAAATCCTGTTGTTTTAACTGAAAGAAAAACTAAAGTACAAGGTTATCGCATTAATTTGGCCACAAAAGCAGAACTCAAGTTAGGTTTTCTAATTCCTATTCCATTAGTACAATGTCCCGACAGTTTCCTTGCATGACAAACCCTCATCCTCTGATAGATCTCACCACACTTCCCTGTACCTCGCTGGTCTCCAGTTCCCAGTGTAGAAACTGGTACATAGAAAATACTCACTAAATATTTACTCAGAGAATGAATATTCAAGTTCATATTCTTATGTGTGGAGTTGCTGGGCCACAGGAACATGTCTTTTATATTTTTATGGATCTTGCCAAGGCTTTCTACAAAATGATTCTGCTACTGGTTTCTCCCACCAGCAACATGTGAAGGTGTCTGGCTGCCTGCCTTCTCCCCAGTGACTCTCCTCAGGCTTTTAAGTTTTGCCAGTGAGATATAAAAAATTCTATTTATATGTTCTAATATTCTTTTTGTTTGATTATGGGAGAGGACGAGCACTTTTTCATCTCCTTTTGAGCATTTTATTTCTTTTTCTTATGAATTGTCTATTCATGTCCCTTGCCCTTTTTATTATTGTTTGTTTATTTCTTAACCATAATTTAAAGGTATCTTTTATGTTAAAAAAGTAGCTCTTTTTTCTGTCAGCTGAGTTGCAAATGTCTTTTCCCCATATTTTATTTTTACTGCCTTTACTAAAATTTCTTTTGATACGTATGTTTAAAATGTATATATCATTGAATCTGTCAATGCTTCTTTTATGATTCAGGGTTTTATCATATTTTAAAAGACCTTCCCCTTGCAAGATTATTTTTAGAATCAACAATATTTTTATAGTGTGCTTAAACATATTTTGATGGCAGAGGTAGAGATGTAGCTAACCAAATGTTTTGGGACTGTTCAATCATTTAAAAGTGCAGTTACCTTAAAAATAGCTATGATTGGGTCAGTGGTGACAACTGAGTGGTGTATCTAGCATAGCTTTGTCTTGGGGAATTCAAGTGTGGTGTTAGTCAATTCAGATATTGGTATAGGCAGCATCACTTGCTTCCTCCCAGCCTCTGACTGTTCTGTTTCTTCACGGATCAATTGCCAAGCTGCATGCACACATGCTCTTGAACTTTAATTAAAGTCGGGAAACCTGGGTTCTAATCCAAAATCTGCCTGTTTACATGACTTTAAAGCAAATAACTTTACTTCTCAGAGTTGCAGTTTCTTTTCTTACAAAATGGGGATATGAGATGAGGATGTCCAAGAACTTTCCAGAAATAAAATCCTACCATCCTATAATGTCTTCCAGTTTCCACTTCACATCCACAGATATTATAAATAATCCAGAGTTAATAGCCTGTTGGAATCTGAAAATTATGCAAACTGTCTTCATCCCCTATATTCCTCATCCCCAAAAGAGCTTTTACTTTTGATGCTCCCTCTGCCTGGAATGTTTTTCTTACAATTACCTGCATATTTCTTGGCCTCTCTTCCTTCAGGCCTGTGATCAAGTGCAACTCTGAGTTCCCTGGTGGCCTAGTGGTTAGGATTTCAGGCTTTCACTGCCGTGGCCCGGGGTTCAATCCCTGGTTGGGGAACTGAGATCCCGCAAGCCGTGAGGCACGGCCGAAAAAAAAAAGACAAAATCCCAAATGCGACTCCGACTCCGGCAGAGAGGCCTTTGCTTACTACCTTAATGCCATATCAAGCTCCACTCCCAAATCTGTTCTTTTCACTTTACTCTGCTGAAGTTTTTTGTATTGAACTTTTTTTTTTAACATCTTTATTGGAGTATAATTGCTTTACAGTGGTGTGTTAGTTTCTGCCGTATAACAAAGTGAATCACCAATTGTATAGAACTTTTACTACCTGACATATTACATATGTACATATTGTTGTATCCCCAAAATAGTACGTGTATCATCAGTCAGGTTTCGCTGCAGCAACAAGTGGCCCCAGCACCCCAGTGGTTTGCAACAACAAACAAACATTCATCGCTTGCTTATGTCACACGACGACTGTGGATAGGCTGCAGCATTTCTTGGTTCTTCTGAGCTCACTCAGGCTCAGCTAGGCTGGCTTCCACTTCAAGACTTGAGTTGAAAACAACATTCTTTCCCTAGGATAAACTGTCCTTATGGTGAAAGGCGGGAATATAAATGGAAGCAGAGCCAAAGCAGGAAATCCCATTTAAAAATTCTGCTCAGATGTGACAGTCACATCTGCTCATATTCCATTAGCCAAAGCATGTCACGTAACCAAGCACCAAGTCAAAAAGGCAAGTAGAATATATGCTCCTCTCACAGGATCAAGGCCAAGTCACCTGACAATCAGTGGGGATCTAATTAGATGCAATAATCCTATTGTTAAGGACGATAATCCAATCTATCAAAAAATATAACTTTCACAACTTGGTTCTTTTTTCTGTAGTATCCCTAAGGCCTAGAAGAGTAGGCATTCAACAAATATTATTTGATGGATAAAAACACAATCCCTTCATCCTTCCTAGCTCCACTCTCACTGCTAGAAGAGACCCCCCACTTGGCTTCACCCTCACCACCATGGCCTTGGTGTGGCAAAGAGAGATTAGATGGACGGGATAATCTTTTATAGTCCATGGGGGCCAGTGATTATGGGATAATGAAAGGCACTTTCCGCTTTGAAATGAAATGCCTGTGTTTTATGGGGACTCCTTAAACAATGTGCTTTTCTCACAAATTTCAGCATCAGTATTGACATGCTGCTCATTTCATGTCGGAGATATGGTGGCACCAGCATCACTGCCACGGCCAATTCTGGCCCCCCTCACCCTGCGCCTTTCCTGCTCGCTTGGCATCGGTCTCTCCCGAGACGGAGTGGAAAGCAGACACTGTCAGGCTGGGCAGACAAAGCCTCATTCTTCTTTCTCCAGGGACGGAGAACAGCTTTCCAGATAAGTGATTTCGTGATGGCATTTCAAGAGTGAAATATATGGAATACCTAAACAATTATGTTGCCTCTTGACTAAGCCACTAAGCCCGGGTATCAGTAGTGGCTAGGAGCTTGTGTTCTGGACTCCAACAGACTGGTTTTAAATTCCTGGTGTATTTTTTAGCTGCTTGATTTGGGGTTTGTTACTTCCTTCTCTAAGCCTCAGTTTTAAAATGTATAAACTTATGTCAAGAATGGGGCATTATGAGAATTTAAAAAGCGATGTTTTAAAGGGTTTAGCGTAATACTGGCACACAGCAAGCACTTAGTAACTGACATCTGTTATTTCCCAGAGAACTTGAATACGCAGTGACTCGTAGGCTCAACATTACCCCGTCTTATCCATGAGGAGGAAAAGAGATGTGAAATACGAAATACGCTCAACGCTATACATTCAGGGCTGAAACTCAGGCTTCTTATCGTTCCTCTGTTCTATGGATACAAACGGTAGAACAGACAGAACTGTATTACAACGTTTATCCAGTTCTTTTTACAAATGTGTGATGTGAGGCTTCCATCCTCCACCCACCCTCTAGGGCTATTTCCCAGAGTAGATTCACTGGACTGTGGCTTCTGAGGCTGTTAATAGTTGTTCCAGAAGAAAGGGCCTATGATCAAACAAGTTTAACGGTAGATTTAAAAGGCTGAGCAGTCTTCTTTTTTTGCAGAGCCTTTACTATGCTAGTGTTCATCCTGAATCTCCAAGAGGGAAATGCAGAAAAGAGCATTTCCCATTTTTAAAAAATAATTAATTACTTATATTTATTTTTGGCTGTGTTGGGTCTTCATTGCCGCACGCTGGCTTTCTCTAGTTGCGGTGAGTGGGGGCTACTCTTCGTTGTGGTTCATGGGCTTCTTATCGAGGTGGCTTCTCTTGCTGCGGAGCATGGGCTCTAGGTGCGCAGGCTTCAGTAGTTGTGGTGCACGGGCTTAGTTGCTCTGCGGCCTGTGGGATCTTCCTGGACCAGGGATCAAACCCGTGTCCCCTGCGCAGGCCGATTCCTAACCACTGCACCACCAGGGAAGCCCTCCCATTTTTATTTGACCACAAAATCCTGTCTTGGCCATTCTTGCTCCACAAGGAGACAGCCTTCTGCAGGACACCCTTTGTGAAACACTCCAAGGGCAGCTTAAAAGCGTCGTGTCATGCTAACACGACACAGATGTAGAAAGACATAGAAGGCGGCACGCTAGGAACTGGATGTATTGAACAAGTGCAAAAATGAAATAGGTAAATAAAAACTCTATAGACGCCGATTAAAACTAGATTAGTGAGGTCATTTTGTAGAGTGGCAAGTTGGGTGATGATGTGCATGATGAGACTGAGTGAAACCAAGGGACACTGACTTCATTCCATGTGGCTTTAACTTTGGACAACAATGTCGTCGGACTTCCCAATGGCGAAGGGTGTTTTTTCTAGCTTTGCCTCCCTCGTATTCTCAGCCATAATGATTGTTCATATTTAAGTCTGGCAGCTTATCTAATTATGCTTTTTTTCCCTGTCCTTCAAATCCTCCTAGCTCCTGGCATTTTGCCCTTAAAATTGAATTAGCTCAGTGCTCTGATGTTACAGAACCCAGACTCTATTTGGAGTTGTAGAGCCAGTGTCACCAATGACTTAGTGGAGACTCGATACATTTGCTGCCTAATAAAGCATAGGCCTCTGTATACATAAAAATAAAACTGCTATGGATTTCTTTCTTTTTCTAGTTTTGGTTTCTTTCATATAATATTCTCATGCTGTCGCTGATAGAAATTAAGGATGTATAAGTAGCCAGATGCCCAAGTCAAAAATAAGAAACTTTTGGGACTTCCCTGGCGGTCCAGTGGTTAAGACGTAGCCTTCCAATGCAGGGGGTGTAGGTTTGATCCCTGGTCAAGGAGCTAAGATCCCACATGCCTCACAGCCGAAAAACCGAAACATAAAAAAACAAGCAGGGGGCTCCCCTGGTGGCGCAGTTGTTGAGAACCTGCCTGCTAATGCAGGGGACACAGGTTCAGGCCCTAGTCTGGGAAGATCCCACATGCCGCGGAGCAACTTGGCCCGTGAGCCACAACTACTGAGCCTGCGCGTCTGGAGCCTGTGCTCCGCAACAAGAGAGGCCGCAATAGTGAGAGGCCCGCGCACCTCGATGAAGAGTGGCCCCCGCTTGCCACAACTAGAGAAAGCCCTCACACAGAAACGAAGACCCAACACAGCCAAAAATAAATACATAAACAGATGTGGGGTTTGAAAAAAAAAAAAAAAAAAAAAAAGCAATATTGTAACAAATTAAAGACAAAAATTTTTAAAAAGAGAAACTTCTTAGTATTTTTTAAGTCTATCAACCGCAAAAGCCTTTTTACTGTTTGAGATTATTCAAAACAAATTATTCAGCTTGATTCTATCAATAACCAGCTAAGTAGTCAGTATGTATAGGCATTATTAGATTAGCCCCACTTGACATTGAGTTTTAGAGAAACAAAGGTAGTTCCATGGAAATGGCATCCTTAGGGTCTCTTTCTTCTCATGAGTACGTGAGAAAGTAATTGCTTTTTTTTTTTTTTTAAGAGGTGTTTCTTTTAGAGTTTATGTTCTTTAAAATTATCACAGTCTCACAAACCCTGAGAGCACTAAGTATAATGTCACGGTGAGCCAGTCATATGTCATTTTTCAAATAAGCAGAGTGAGTCTGCACAGCATTTGCAAGCAGGATATTTTAAGTGGGTCGCAAGCAGAAGTGGTTAACTGACTCCCAAATTATAGCTCTAGAATCTATCTCAAACTTCACATCCATTTATTCAACTGTCTGCTGGATATTTCCACTCAGATGTTCCAGAGGCACCTCAGGCCCATGTCAAATATTTAACTCAACAGCTCTCTCCCCCTCCTATGCTCTTCTCTTGTAGCCTTGGTTGTAGCAGCCACCTTGAAGTCTGGATCGTTCCCTCTTCCTTAGCTTCATAAGAACAGGGTTAATCACCAGTTTCCACGGCTTCCTCACAAACTTTTCTCTAGTCTCCTGTCCACCCCTTTACTCACCACTCACACCATGTGGTGCCTCAACCACTACCTAGAGGCTAACCTCGCTGCTTTCGTTCTTGTCCCCTTTGAACTTTCCACACACTGATAACTGCTAGAAGGACTCATTCAGAAACACACTGGATCATATCATTAACCTGTTTGCAAGTCTTCATTGACTCCTTGTCCACTCCTAATGGGAGAAAGTCCCAGCTCCTTAGCACAGCTCACAGGATCCTCTGCGTGTGGCTTGACTTGACTCTTCATCCTTTTCCTCCTTCTCCCTGTCCAGTGATTATTGTTCCAGGAACCCTGAAATACTTGTACTTTGGCACAGAAGCCATGTTGTTTCTTACCTCTATGCTGTTCTTTGTTTATGATCTTCTCCTTCATGTAATACAACTCCACTCTCGTCTCTTCCTTTCATTTTCTCCGAAAAAAAAAAAAAAAAAAGAGATTCCACCATTTTAAAGGTCTGTTCAGGAATCAAGAGTTCTAGAAATCTTGCATGGCCTCCTGTCTTCCCCAAGCCACCTAGATCACATTAGGCTCTTCTCCTGATTATGCTTATGGTTATCTGTGGACAATCGAAAATGCTGTGCTTGCTACATTATGCAATA
Organism: Platanista minor; assembly: GCA_004363435.1. Taxonomy (NCBI): domain Eukaryota; kingdom Metazoa; phylum Chordata; class Mammalia; order Artiodactyla; family Platanistidae; genus Platanista; species Platanista minor. The sequence continues at coordinate 12,859 of RJWK010042526.1, forward strand.
GTTAACCTGATGTGTGCCTGTCTCCCCCACTGAGCTGGGAATTACTTGTAGGTAAGGACTGGGTCTTAAAACGTTTTTGTTTCTCAACACCTGGCACAGTACGTGGCATAAAGTAGGCACTCCATGAATATTCCTGAACTGAATAATTCTTCAAAGGCATCAGTCGCTTTTAGAAATGTTTCTGTAAACCTATATGAGAAATGATGACTTACAAAAAATCATGTCCAACTGAAAGACAGTTGATAAGTGGACATTTTGGGGAAGGAATCTAAAAGTTATGTGACACGGGAAAAGCTCCAGATCTGTGTGATGATTCTCTCTACAAGAAACTGGATCATAGTATTTCTACCCTTGCAGAGGAAGTTTCTGAGCACTGGGGAGAGACAGCTGCATCTGCAATGAGGCTGGGAATGTCTGCTTCTCTCTGCCTCGATCAACTTGGGTACCATGTAAAGAAGAAAAAGAAGTCTTACTCTCTTCCACTCTTTTGCTCATTCTCTCCCCCGCCCCCTTCCTACTCCTCAAGTGCACCTCTGTTGGAAAGGGGGGCAGGGAATTTGCAGTTTTCTCACAGGTCCAATCCATTACATGGTCTTACCTCTGAATATCCTCATTGTATGTAAGCGAGAATTTTTGGACATTTTTCTGGCAAGAAGAGAGTAAGACCCTTTTATGTAAATGTTACTCATGCTCTAAAATGTCATACTGTCCTTTGAGCTGTTCCCTTCTTTTGGGTCTGTGTGGTTTACTTTCCCCTTTAAAGAAGCATTTATGAAGCCCGTGCTGTGCCTGCAGCCCCTGCGGAGGATATGAAGGAAATACAGGGCTCTGGCTCTGTCCACAAGGACCCCAGGCGCTCTGGGTGGGGAGAAAACACAACCATGTGTATCAAATGTGCTACATATAATCAAGCTTGTGGGCCTCTCCCTTGGTCCCTGTCATCAGGATGCCATCTTTTCCTTTGCTCTGTTAAACTGATGAACCTCAAATGCTGACCCATGTACAAAAATAGAATAAGGAGCCAATTGTCATTGCTACGTTTCTGTTTCTAAATAAAAATTAGAGAAAATTCTAGTTCTTGGGCTCCCCTGACCTCCATTTGTCTATGCCAAGGTAGGGCTACCATTCTCAAAGACATATGTGTATGTCACAGCCCCACCTTAGATACACAGCGAGTATTTATTATTCTGCGGCTTCTGATTTAGCCCTAGGGGTGCCTATTGCCTCTGTCAAAGGCTACGTCTTTATAATGTATTTATCCTTTGCCTTTAGTCTTTGCACAGCTTAACTATTAGATGCTGCAGCTTTTTAATTTTTTTAACCAGTGTTCATTACAAGAACTGGGCTGTGGGAGTAGCCTCCTCTGTGCCTCTTTCTTCCCCTTTCTCCAGTCAAGTCTCCACCTTATCGCATTTACTGCTTCTGGATGCACGTGGCCTCCCTGCCCGTACAGCTTCAGTGATTCCCTGTCGCTCACCACGTCAAGTCCTCAGTCTGGTGGCCACAGGATGCCTCTGTCCGGACCCCCTTACCTGTTGGACTTCCTCTCCTTCTTCCTGTTTCCAAACTCAATGCATTCTCATCCCCAACTGTCCTGAAAAGCCGCTCATCCCTTACTGTTGCCCTTACTTTGCTCTCGCTGTTCTCCTCCACTAAGGTGGCCTCCCTCCTACCCACAGTGCAGCAAGTAGAGAAAGAGACTGGACGTTGCATTCTCCCTGGATGCAGGGAGAATCTCAGCTCTGCTTCCTCAAAACTCCCGTCAACTTGGGCAAGTTATTAAGCAGTCTTGTTTCAAAATCCTCATAGAAAGTGAGGATCATAATAGCCTCCTTGCCTTACGAAGATTAAGGGAAATACACATGTATTCCTCTCACCCTGTTATAGTGCTCTGTTGATTCTCTTCATTGTACTTATAAAACCTTATCCTACAGTGGGAATCAAGGTACATCTTCCCTTTCTTACCCATATCTGACCCTCAATTCAACTCTAAGTTCTTTGAGGACTGAGGCTATATCTATCTTACCCATCTTTGTGTTCCTCCAGAAAACTGATCAGAGTGTCATAAGCTCTGGAACTACTGGCTGAAACTTGGAGATTTTTGTTTACTTAACTTTTCATAACTGTAGACAATTCCTGGAAAGATTTAAAAACAAATGAAATGACAATCAAGTTACTTCAACCTCAAAGAGCCACAGCCTTAGAGTCATTATTTATCGTAATCTTTGAGGCCTGACTGCCTGGTTTAAAATCTTACCTCTGACATTTGCTTGCTGTGTAACCTGGTGCAACTTACTTTCTGTCTCTGTGACTCAGTTTCCTCATCTGTCAAGTGGGAGGTGGGGTAGTAATGATGCCCACCTCGCAGGGCTGCTATGAGGGTTAAATAAACTAGAACATGCAAATTCACTTAGAGAAATGCCTGGCACAAAATCAAAACTCTCTAGGAAGTGTTAGCTATGACTATTATTAACATTTGGGTTGCTTCTTCTATGTTGCTAGTTAAAATACAAAGGACTTTTGAGGTCGCGTTGTGAACAGTTGAATTGGTTTGAGAGTATAATTCCTCTTTAGTTTCGCCTCCTCTGCTCTTCTCTTGTGGGAATCTGGATCTCTCCATAGGCTTTCTCCATTTCTTCCTTGGATAACCTACACCTCTACAACTTGTTCTGATGCAAAGACAATTGATTGGTCTTCTTCAGACGTGTGCCACTTATGATTAGGAAATTCTGTCCCCTACTTAAGTGTTAGCTCTTAACTTCCTCTTTTACTATGGTCCAGATTTCATAGTGTTTGCTCAGCGTGCTTGGTACTCTGTTTATTTCCTTGGTTATGTTTATCTCCTTATACAAGAGAGTGCACTAAAGGACCTACTTAAGTCTCAGTCTTGGCTAAGAGCCCAAGGCAAACGATAGCACACTACAAAGTGAGGTGCACAGTCCTCACCTGCAGGACCCACAAAGGAGGAAGTGGTCAAAAACCAGTATTTTTCAACTCTTAGCTGAACATCTATCGTTAGCCTTTAAAAAATCAGGACAACAATCCCAAATGTGCTGGGGTCCCCAGTTTTGCCCCTCCTCCCCACAGTAAGAAGGAGGACCTATCCTTCATACCAAGCCTAAGGCAAGGAGAGTCTCCAGGTCTACTCAGATTCTCTGGACCTTGAGTAGCCCAGGGGACTGGTGTCTGGCTCAGACCTTAAGAAATCTAAAGGGTGCGTGACTCTGGCTGGCTGCTCTGAGAGCAGCGTGAATGAATGAGAGAATTGCATCGTTACAACATAAGCTACCAGAGCTTATTGGAGGCAAGCTGTATGACTGTTTCCATGGGCCAGATGTGGGCATAAATGAGAGATAGGGGGTGACTTTTATTGGATCAAGTTCAAGACAGCTGCCTATAGGGTGAGGAGGCCTTGGCAGGTAGGAGCTGGAAGGGGGTTACCACAAGATGCCCAGTGCTGAGGAAGGACATTAGCAACCAGAGTAGAGAGGCAGTGTTTAATCAAGGGGGTGGTAGACAAGAGATCTTCAGAAATACTGTGTCCCCAAACTGGATCCCTAAAACTGCCCTCTGAGGTTAATGAGTCAGTTTTATAAATACTTGCCAGATCCAGAGAGCACCTGTCCCAGACAGGGCCAGTCTAGTCATATTTTTGTTGACCGATTATCCTTTGCTCCAACCCATAGGCTCAGGGAGCATGGAGGGTGAGAAGAGGAAAGAGGGGAAAAACTAAGGCAGAGTTGAAAAGAAGAAGAAGCCGTTCCTACCCTTTACCATTGTAGGTGCTCCCTGTAGCTGGCAGCTCCCTGTAGCTCCAGAGAGGAGAAAATTTAACTTTGGATGAAGACCAACTTTTCACTACACTGAGCTGGAGAAGTTAATTATTGAAATGAGACAGTTTTGTTTTGTTTTGTTTTTTAAGTTTTACTAAAGATATCAGAGGACTTCTAATTATCTGAGAATGACCAGAAGACCCCTGGAATCTGTCTGCATTTTCACCCAAAGGGACAGGGAAGAACTTGGCTTTCAGGAGTGAACAGCAAAGACACCAGCAGAGCTGGTTTTGGATGAAACACTTGAACTCTACTTGTCAAACGTTAAGGGTACATTTGCTTTCTTGAAGATGGATTTTTTTCCCCTTTTTTATTCTGTCTTCTTTTTGATGACTTTTGAGGTAAGGGATTGAAATTAAAATGTCTTTACCAACTTCAGGTAACTAGATCAGTATGTAAAAGCATACTGTGATTAAAACATCTCTTTAGTTATTTTCAGCAAAGGGAAAGTGTAAAAGAATTTTAATAAGATCTTTTGAGTTTTTAGGTTAAGAATGATAGAGATATGGCTATTTACTACCAGTTGAATTCTGTAAAGAAATAAAAAATTAAATTAGTTCTTTAAAAATTTTTAGAATAGATTTAAATTTATAGAAAAGTTGCTAAATAGTACAGGGAGTTCCTTTATACCCCACACCCAGTTTTATCTGTTATTAACATTTTATATTAGTGGGGTATATTGGTCACAATTAATGAACCATTATTAATGAACCACAATTAATGAACACGTTATTATTAGCTAAAGCCCATATTTTTAATATTTTAACAAAATCTTTAGTTTTTATCTAATATTCTTTTTGTGTTCCATGATCCCACCCAGGATATCACATTACACTTCATAGTCATGTCTGCTTAGGATACTCTTAGCTTTGACAGTTTCACAGATTTTTCCTTGTTTTTGATGACTTTGAAACTTTTGAGGAATACTGGTCAGGTAGTTTGTGGAAGGTCCCTCTACTGGAATTTTCCTGATATTTTTCTTATGATTAGATTGGTGTTACAAGTTTCTGGGAGGAAGACCACAGAGATATAGTGTCATTCTCATCATATTATAACAATGATCTATATTGTCAATATGACTTATCACGTTGATGTGAACTTTGATCGCCTGGCTGAGGTACTGTTTTTCAGGTTTCTCCACTTCAGTTTAGTCTTTCCCCACCCTCTGTCTATACTGTGCTCTTTGGAAGAAAGTCATTATGTACAGCCCACACCTAAAAGAGTGGGGCGTTATGCTCCACCTCCTTGAGTGTAACAGTAAACTGTGCACTGGAAGTTTTTCCACTCTCCTCATTGATTTTTATTAAGCCAATCATTTACTTATATTGATATTAACTCATGGATCTTGATTTTATACTTTGGGTTACATACAATCCAATACTATATTGTTTATTTTGTTGTAAACTGTTCCAGCTTTGACGATTAAGAACTCTTTCAGTTGGCTCACGTGTTCCTTTGAAATACCCCCATCATTGTGGGCTTTTTATTTTCGAGAACTTTCTTACTTTCCTGTACTATAGATTCTCAGGGCTCATATATATATTACCTGCCCCAATCCTAGATAGCAGCCATTCCTCCCAGGAGCTCTGGTTGCTTTAACTGGAGGATGGTATTAGAGACCAAGATCTGGGTGATAGCTGTGCGTGTTGCTACTGGGATAATATTTTTTCAAGTATATTTGACAGTATTCAATAAATATTTATTGAATACCTCCTGGTGTGAAATAATAGTATTATGCATTAGAGAAGTGGAATTTGAGATTTCCTGACCACTGCCTACACAGCTGGGATTAAAATCAGCAAAGCCCACCTGTTTAACCATTGTTATCTTCCAGGGGAAAGTAAGACATGGAGATCACTTTCCTCCCCACAAATACATCTACACGTGGAACAACTCCTACAGAACACCGACTGAACACTGGCAGAAGACCTCAGACCTCCCAAAAGGCAAGAAACTCCCCACGTACCTGGGTAGGGCAAACAAAAAAAGAAAAAACAGAGACAGAAGGATAGGGACGGGACCGGCACCAGTGGGAGGGCGCTGTGAAGCAGGAAAGGTTTCCACACACTGAGAAGCCCCTTCGCGGGCGGAGACTGCGGGTGGCGGAAGGGGGGAAGCTTCGGAGTGGCGGAGGAGAGCACAGCCACAGGGGCGCGGAGGGCAAAGCGGAGAGATTCCCGCACGGAGGATCGGCACCGACAGGCACTCAGCAGCCCGAGAGGCTTGTCTGCTCCCCGGCCGGGGCGGGCGGGGCTGGGAGCTGAGGCTCGGGCTTCGGTCGGAGCGCAGGGAGAGGACTGGGGTTGGCGGCGTGAACACAGCCTGCAGGGGGCTAGTGCACCACGGCTAGCCGGCAGGGAGTCCGGGAAAAAGTCTGGACCTGCCGAGGAGGCAAGAGACTTTTTCTTCCCTCTTTGTTTCCTGGTGCGCGAGGAG
>RJWK010042527.1:0-19126 GCA_004363435.1 Platanista minor
CCGTGTACCGCAAAAAAAAAAAAAAAAAAAAGAGCATAAGCATTCTCTAGAGTAGAGGAGGATGAGTGTTAAGGCTATAGCACTAACAAAGGCATCTAGGCACTAGGTGTGGTCACGCAAAGTGACCAGACTCAGAAACGGGAGTGTGGTGAGAGAAGGGTGCTGAATGAGTGAGAAGCAGCAGGGTAGGAACTGCAAAGGTGACTTCAGGCTGAGTTCAGTCTTGAGGCTGAGTTCAGTCCTGAGGCTGAGTTCAATTCTGGTAGGATGGCAGACTAGATACTCTGAACAGCTCTCCAAACTGCCAATTCCTTAATGCAGTTTTAAAAGCATGCTTTTAAGAGAATTGCTCAGCTCACAAGAAATCAAGAGAAATAGCTTAGGGCCGACTTATTCAAGTGACTGGGAGGATGATGAAGGGAGGTGCAGGTTTACGAGGGAACCGGCCTGCTGAGTGAACTTCAGGAAGTCAGCTGGCTTCTTTATGTCTCATTCTCTTCACGTGTGAAATGAGGGTTTCAGGCAAGGAGATGAAGATCCCAGCTCTAATGTTCTCACTGTCTGGAGGCAGGGCACTTTTCCTCCCAAGGCCTTCAGTTCTCACTATTACATCTACCGCTCAGATCTCCCTGAGGCTGAGAGGACCCTTGGAAAGATCATAGTTTTCTTTTTTCTATTCTTGTTGTCTTCCAGAAATGTAGAGCCTAATAAATTATTCAGAACGTTTAAATTTCAGGTAGAAATATAACATCAAGAATATTCAGCTTGGCCAAAAGCAGCAGAGAAAAAGCAACTGTTATTTCCTTATTAAAAAATCCTAAATTTACTTCATATGAAGTGAATAATGTAAACAGTGACTTCTGGGGGGTGGGGAGAAATCACTTACTCAGGAGAATGTTTATGTCTATTCCATCAGTAATTTTATAAGCAGAATTTCTAGCTTCAGGCATAGAAAAGTATACAATGAATATTATCTTAGGAAAATGATAATGTAGTCACTTAAATGAACAATTTGTGTATTTTAACAGGCTTATAGTTATGCAAGAGTGAGTGCAATGTTAAAAAGTCATTCTTTAAAAAAGATTTCAATTACAGAGAAACAATATTCTAGTATTATGGGAAAACAGTAATCTAAAAAATTTTTACACAGAATACATTACTTGAAAAAAGCATTCACTTGGTTATGTTTATTTTAATTCAGATAAATTATTTTTAGGTTTTAAAGGAGCTGTTAAAAAGTTCTGTGACAGTAAGGAGGCTACTGTTGTTTTCCTTTGGGCTACCATATTTGCTTTGTTCCCAGACAAAAGGATTTATAAACTTTGAAATCTAATTTCAAATATGTGTATATAAATTATTGTAAGAAAATAAGATGGAAGGAAGGAAGGAAGGAAGGAGAAACCCATAATAAGGAGGAAAAACTAAATTTTCATTAGACAAATATAATTCACAAGTGCTACTGGAAACTATTTATCCCTGCATCTTTCTCACTTACCAGGCATGAAGAAATGTCTTTAAGACCCTGCTATCACTTTAATCGTATCAGTTTTTAAATTTATCCTATACTTAAGTCCCCTCTGGGGTGAAATACACATCCTCATGCAGGGTTTTGAAAATCACTATGGAAGGAAATCTGTGAAAATCTATATAATGTAACAGAAGGATATGATTCAATAATTACTTGTCTTAACTACCCCATAAGTAACATTTAGTGAAATTTAAACCAACATTTTCCATTATTATAGGTAACAACATTAATTTTCTTTCTGTACTAAGTAATGTATTTCTTTACAGTGGAACTAGCTTCTCTGAATGACAATAATTCATTCCCAGTCTTTCCCATTGGAAGAATTAACAAACACGGTTTGTTAATTACTGAAGGAGGAAAACAACCAAGGTTAGGGTCCTTATTTGAAACACATTTAGGGTCCCTCAGTTCAACCCTCTTCATTTTACCACTTCACTGACTGCCGGTGCAGCATCGTGCTTTGGTACTAGTACATTGCTACATACTTCTCAAGAAATAGGCATTGACTAAATGACGAATTAACTTACCGTACTCTCCCTTCTTTAGCTGGGAAAATATGTCAAGAGCTACAGAGTAAAAATATATGACTATTTTTTCTCCTGCATCTTTTAATCCACACCAGAAAATAGGGAAGGAGGAAAGTTTTACGTGCTATATCTAAATGGAAATCTCAGATAAAGGGTAGAGACTGAAATGACAACTGTATATTGTAAAGTTCTCACGTGTCACTGAGTGGCTTGCAGTCAAACAACTAGGAGGTTCCAGAATTGTGCTTTGCTAAATGCCACTGGAATTGAACTCAAGAACAGGATTATTCACAAATGATGAGGTCATCAATGAAACACAACTAGGCTTATGTACCAATAAGAAAGAGAAAACCAAGGGTGGGTTAGATTCATGGTGAGTCAGATTAAACACAGGAATGTTAAGCAGAGAATTGATTCTCCCCATAGCAATAATTATCAATATAATTAATCAAATGTGCTTATCCTCCTTCTATTCCTGGCTTGACTTGTTATTTAAACCTTATTGATTTTTTAACATTTTCTATTTTTACATCCAGTCCTTCTACAACACGGCTGGAAGCTCCTAGACTGCAGGAAAAATTGTCTTTTAAATATACCTTCCTGGGTTTCCCTGGTGGTACAGTGGTTACGAATCCACCTGCCAATGCAGGGGACACGGGTTCGAACCCTGGTCTGGGAAGATTCCCACATGCCGCGGAGCAACTAAGCCTGTAAGCCACAACTACTGAGCCTGTGTGCCACAACTACTGAAGCCCACGTGCCTAGAGCCTGTGCTCTGCGACAAGAGAAGCCACTGCAATAAGAAGCCTGCGCACCGCAACAAAGAGTAGCTCCCGCTCACTGCAACTAAAGCCCGCATGCAGCAACAAAGACCCAATGCAGCCACAAATAAATAAATTTTAAAAAAAAATCTCCCTGCAATGTCTTGCACTAGGTTGGTGTTCAATAAATATTGATTTGGATAGTGAAATTAAAACAAAAACTGATTCTAATTTGAGGAATTCATTTAAAATTTTTTTCTACTTAGAAATAACACATGGTCAGTGGAGAAATTTTGAAAAACACAGAAAAGCTAAAGGAAAACTTAAAAGTCATCACAAGTCCTAAATACCCTGTCAACCTTAAATATAAAATAACCAGTTATTTTACTAGCAAAGTGAGTTTGTTTGGAAATGGAAGAGGAATTGCAATTCAGGACATGCTAACTATGGCAAACTGTAGGCAAGTTCAGAGAAAGAAGGAGAGGAATGTTACTTTACAGAGAAAAAGGGGAAGTTGGGAGTGGCTGCTTTGAACTGAAATCTATTGGAAGAAAGTGAGAGTTCAGGGTGGTAATGGTTACTCATTGGCTGAGTACTTGCAGTTCTCATTGGCTGGGTTGTTACTGGGCAAGGAAAAAAATCTTCCTTCTTCCTGCTAGGGTAGTAAAGTAACCTTCTTCCTGCCCAGGAATGCATAGTAAGCTGTGACAGATGGAGCCTGAGAGCACCCCGTTCAGGGCTTCCCAACTTCACTTTAAATGAGGTTTCCCTTTATTAATTTTCACAACCTTTTCCCTACTCCTCTTCTGCCCCTGGAAATACGTGAAAATTCTTATAATCTTTTTGCTGTGTTGGTTTGTAGGGGAAAAAAAGGTATAAAGCTACACATAAAGTTCAATGGCCCACAAGTTTTATTTAATGTATTACATGAACTTCTGCCCATGACAATAAATATCCTTCTACAATATGACTTTTGTGCCAGTATAGTATTCTATTGCATGGGAGGACCATAATTACCTTGCCAAAATCTTACTGTTTCTAATTTTTTCCATTATAAGTTATTCTACTGTGATTATCCATGTTCATATCATATCACATACACATAGCAATTAATAATCAATCAAGTAATTGATTAATAAGCTCTGATAGGAAGGATATTGAATTAAAAAGAGACAAAGAATGGAATTAAATAGGTTTGTATAATCATGTATTACATATTTTACATTTTCATATAGAAAAATTACTAATCTCTTGAGTTTTGAAGTGTGACTAAGAAATAAAATACTGGGCTTCCCTGGTGGCGCAGTGGTTGAAAGTCCGCCTGCCAATGAAGGGGACAGGGGTTCGTGCCCCGGTCCGGGAAGATCCCACGTGCCGCGGAGCAGCTAGGCCCGTGAGCCATGGCTGCTGAGTCTGCGCGTCCGGAGCCTGTGCTCCGCAGTGGCAGAGGCCACAACAGTGAGAGGCCCGCGTACAGCAAAAATAAATAAATAAATAAAATACTAAGATTTTACAGAAAAAAACGTATGCCTTGATAAAGTGACTAATTTCATTTTTTACAGTATAAAGTGCCTATAGATAATCAAAGCCTTAAATCAGTTAACAGTAGAACAAACAAAAGGCTTCACGTTTATTTTCTGCACCATTTTCCATATCTCAGTGAGTTACTAAAAATAAATATGGGAAGAATTCTTGCTAATTCAGGAAAGTCTGAAGACAAATGCATTCTATATAAATTATATAAATGCTGAATGAATTGATACATGATTGTTCAATTTCAATCTTGACTTGTGTCACATGTAAAAATCTATGTGGCTTTTTTAAAAAGCCTAAAATTCTGGATTATAATTACATATTTATTTAATTCTAAGTATAATGAGACCATCTATCACAGGCCAACATCAGGTTTTTTCTTTTTAATAATTCTATCACCAAGACAGATGGATGAAAAAATCTCAGAAATATCTCAGAATATGCCATTTAAAGGAATCAGTGCATGGACTATTTATTTCTACTTCCTTTCATTGGTTAGCCCTCCTGATAGCGGGTGACCTTTGTTTTTTTAATCCAGAAATTTTAATAGGAGATAAAACATCAAATTATTAATCGAAAAGGCTTTAAGGGAAAGGATTATTACTAAGATTGTCAGTCTTTTATCCAATTTGATCCCTTGCACCCAAAATAGCTTTATACCTTAAAGATGGGCCAACAAATAAAATAGTAATAAAAGAAAGTAGCAAGAGGAAAAGAAACAAAATGGAATTAGGCCATGGGATGGAGAAATTCACAACGAATCTAGGACTTCTGCACTGAAGAATTCACAATATTCTCAGAATTAAAATTTTAAATCTAGCCCTGTAAATGCAACCAGTTATTGCTTAATAAGGACATAAAGACTATCAAAGTTCTGAGAGGATGATGTTTAGATAAAATACATTTAGGAAGTGTCTAGACCCACATCATCACCATCACTCCCATCCCCACCACCATCTTTATCAGTTTACATCGTTACCTATAACAAAGGAATGTTCTGGTCAAAAATGATTCCCCAAGCATTTATTGAGTGATAGGTTGCTAGAACTCAAGAATGAATAAACATAGTCCTCATCCTCAAGAGTAACATCCTGAAGGGAGAACAATTTGTAAAAACAGTAGTCGTTGCTCATAAATAATGCATACTTAAATGTCTGTCTTTCTTCACCTTACAGAGTTAACCCATATTGCTACCTTTCCTCCACACAGGACATGACTCTTCACATGTTTCTACTCGCCTCCATCCTCCACTGCCTTCCATGTTGTGATGGTCAGACAGCCTAAGAGCCCACTTGATATCTGTGGCCTTGATTTAATGTGATTCAATAAGCAGGACTGTGTTTTCCTGCAGGCTTATTCAGCTGTACAAGTACAAGTAGAGGCATAGACATAGCAGATTAGTTTTGCCAAGTGGCTAAGAGGAAGGGAAGGGCGCAAGGGAGTTGAAGGCATTATGTGGGGAATGGTAATAGTTATAGTTGTGGAGTTTAAGTTGGGTAAGGGGACATGTGGAATAGAGGAAAGAGGATAGTATTAATGAATTAAAGATTCTGGAAAGACTGAAGTATTGTTAGAATTGTGCTACTAGAAAGAATAAGTGGCAACTATGGGGGTGGTAAGGCCAGAGAGTGAGGTGCATGAAATTGCGAGGATGGAGGGATTTGAGGTACGGTTATGACAACTCCTAGGAGTAGAATTTGAGAGTAATAGCTGAGGTAGAGTGTAGGACAAGACAGAGGAAAGGAGCTCAAGAAGCTGAGAGAAATATCATCTATATATCCTGAAGCTTCAAAAATTAATATAGGAAAAGTGCTGGGGAGAGTGACAGAGAGTCAGGAGCTAAAATCATAGAGAAATTAAGAGTGGCTCAGGCATAGGAAGATGCTCCCACCAATGAGGTTAATCAGTGATATCTTTTGATGACATCAGAGTCAAGCTACAGAGAAATCTACCCTGATTCTGGGTCTATAAATACAAAGGGTGTGGAAAACAGTCCCCGCTTGTGAAGACTGCAGGGGAAGATGTGTCCTCAGAAGGACAGCCAGCTTTTCTGTAAAGCAAGATGGTAAAGGAAACTTTCAGAAAGGAGGTTGAAGACAGCAGATTTTGCTGAGGATGGATCTTGAATTCCAGAAGGAAGAGTGGAAGGGATTCAGGAATTTGGTGAAGGTTGGGTAGGAGACAGGGTTAGGAGCAAAAATGGGCATAGCTGATGAGGGAGAAGGGGTGACCTGGAATATGGAATTTCTTATGGTGAGTGACATAAACATATAGACAAAGGGCATCATGAAGATAGTCCTGGTAGACTCAAGGCAGACAGTGAGGTCATGGGAAGGCTGTGTCTGTTAGGAGCAGGGAAAGAAGATATTCAGTATATTCAGGGCTCCTTCATGACCTCAGGAGTTAGAGATAAAGAGCCAGAGAAGCCCTATCTCAGAGGCTTCTTGACACCTATTGATGAGGGCGTGTGACCTGGTAGATGTGTCTTACTCAATGTGTACTAGATGCACCCTTGACACTGCTGGTCAAGATCGCAGATGGGAATTTAATTGTTTACAGACTCTTTATAGGGCAATTCCTTAGTACCTACATAAACGAGAAGTGAATATATACTTTGACTCAAACATTTTAGGAATTTTCCTGCAAAATATTGTCATGTAGCAATCAACCTAGAAACAAACTAAATATTCAATGGTTAAGTAGCATATAGTAAATCCATATTATAAAATAAGGTAGATAGTTAGCAAAGTTAAAGGTTGCAGAACAGCAAGTATAGTATAATTTCCTTTATATATTGTTTAAAGCATCATAAAAACCTATATTTGCATAACATATAGAGCAAACACTTTAAAGAATGTACTATGTGCAGGACACTGTTCTAGGTGCTTTATGTATTAACTCAGTCAGCTATGTACTATTATTATTATTAATTATTATTATTGCTATTCTATAGATAAGGAAACTGAGACACAAAGAGTATAAGTAATTTGCCCAAGAACCCCAAAATGTTAAGAGGTAGAGCTTGAATTTTCTCCCAAACATCCTGTCTCCAGGTCTGTGTTTTTAAGTACACTAAATTGCCTATCGGGTATATAAGTATATAGAAAAAATCCTGAAAAAATATGTCCCTAACTCTTAACTGCGGTTATTTCTGAAAAGGAGAAAATTTTAACAATTGGAACACTGAAATCTTTTAACAATTGGCATACATTCACTTGTGTAATTTTTTTTTTTCACTCTCTTGAAAAAAGAAAGTTGCTATATGGTTCCACAAGGGTTGTGTACAAGGTACAGTGGTGGCATTATTTAAAAGGGTAAGAGGATGGTTATTAACTTGCTTTGAGGAAGGAAACTTCAAGGAAGAGGAGATTTTTGAGTTCTAAAAGCTGAAGAGCTTGCCAGGCAGACATTTAAGGACGGGCATATAATTGGTGCTCAATAACTTCTTTTGAGTGGATGTATTCTAGGCAGAGGGAACACATATACAAAGTCTCAAAGAGAAGGTAGCAGGAGATAAGGCCAGAAAGATAGGCAAGGGCCAGATTACCAAAAGTCCTAAGTGTTAGGTAAAGGACATTATCTGGAGGCAATCAGGAAACTTTGAAGGGTTTTAAATGGTGGACATCTCACTATTCTTTGATTGTGGATTTAATTTAGGCTCATCATTCTATAGAGGCTCACTCCACATTAAACAGAAAGGAACAGTAGAAAAGGGTAGTTGTTGCTGCTGATGTGAGATTCTGGGATATAAAGTACATGGACTCTGATCATGACTGTCTCCTATGATACACCAGTCCTATATTTTCTGTATATAAGATCATTTTGTTCATGGCCACACTGATACCTTGGGATTTTTCATTTCCTTAGGTACTGGTGATTTTTTCCTGCTTTGTACTCAATTTTATATTTTGCATTTATGTAAAAGTAGCTTCTGAAACAAATCAAAACTCATGAATAAAATCTTACATGTTCTCACAGAAAGTCATTCTAATTAAACTATTCCATTTTGTTCCCTTAACAGTACTATAAATCCTTAATATACTCTTGTTAGCTTATGAGCTTTTATTATTCCTCCTGAAATCAATTCATTTGTGGATATTGGGCTTTTCCTGAACTATCTCCAAAGTTGTCTTTGTTGATGTTCTAATGTATTTGGCTACAGTACGCATACTATTTCTAGCCAAGAAAAAGCTGATTCTTTTTAAGTAAGGTATTATTGGTAGCATAAGCCTATCAATGCATTTTTGGTAAAAATCCACCTGTGATTCACTACGCTGGTTTTATAAGAAAATTGAAGCCATTTATGGCTTGGGAGCCTGCCATCTTCTTTTGGATGTGTGAGAAGCCTCTCTCTCCCTTGGGATTTCAGAATTTGAAGCTGCTGGCTAAACAGTTGAGTAGAGGAAAAAAGTTCTCATGAAACAGAACATCCTATAGAAACGATTTCTTTTTGTGGTTCAGTAGCCGAGACTAATGTCTAACTTTTATGAGGAAGACTTTTGTGTGCAGGAATTGTTTGTTTGATACAGATACCAGCTCTTTTGTTATTGTGGCTGGGCTCTGCAGCAAGTAGCACCTTCACAGGATCCCAACAAAGTCCCTTGGACAAAGCTCCTTTTCCAGGATAAATTAAATTCAAGCCAAGGTTCAAAGCTTCCACTTTCAAATTATATTTTAGACCATTCTCTCCTGTTTTGTAGCCAAACTGAAATCTATTGTATGCAAAAAATCTATAATCTGTCTTCTTTTTGGTTTATAATAATGCAGATCCTTGTAATTGCTCTCCATTCCCATCTCCAACTTATAATCCTAAGAAGTTATGATTGGGTTGTGTCCAAGACTCAAATTTTAAAAGCCCAAACTTTCAACGGAGACTCAGTTGTCCCCATTTGATTTGTACATGTCCAATTGGACTTTTTCAGTCCTTGTAGATTTAGATGGTGTTGAATATCAGTGCTTCCCAGGAACCCTCATAGGCATCACTTAAAGTTCCCCTTTGAACAATTATTCCATCGCAAAGAGATTCAACAACCTTCCTTATAAAGGCAATTATTCACAGATTTGACTCACTGATTAAGATGTAGTCCACACAATTAATTTTCTCCCCAGAATCTGAAACTCTTCTCAGAAAGGACTTATTGAACTAAAAAAGAATCTACAGTGGCATGTGGATGGTGTTTTTTAAAACTGTTGACGTTATAGAAATATTAACATATATATGTTCGAACATTTAGCCAGGACAGTGCAGAGGGATTCAAGCATTATAACGTGATAAGATTAGATGTCCTTTAAGATACATTTCAAATTCACATAGTTCATGATTTTTTAGACAGTATAATCTCCTCCCTTTTTCTTTATCCCTAAAGTCCTTAAATACACTCTACTGATTCTAATATCATGTCAAAAGTATTAATAATTGATCTCTATGTTTTATGTTGCTGTGTGACTATCTTGTAATTTTAATTTTTAATCAAAGTTTGCATTAAAATTAGACCACTGAGCATCCCATGTATGTGGATATTTCCCACCTATTTAAGATAATTTATTCCAGGTGAATATAGGGAGGGAGCAGCAGAAAACATTGTCTTCTCTCCTATTTCTCTTTCCTTTTGTATTCTCTTAACTCTTTGCCTAAATTGAGTTACAAGATAAAGGAGTTACATTTGAAGATTAGGGATAGCTAACTGGGGTCTGGGGAGGAAGGGCATGGTTTAAAGCAATGGGGAAACATTGTCCTTTATATATCCAGAATGTTTAAGTGAGGCCCACTTTCCCTTCCCTAAATCCATACCTAGTTAGACCTGATTAGGCATCAGAAAGTCAAGTCTCTCTTCATCCACTGGTGGTGAGTAGATATTTATGCTTTTAAACAAAACAAAGGAAGCTAAACTGGTAATATGGAGACTAACAACTTAACTCTATTACTGAACGATTCAGACCGTAGAATGGGATTGCATTTGCAACCTGTAAGTCATGTGCACGTAGCGCCGAGTAAATCTGACGTTAAAGGGCTATATGAGTAGGAAAAGGAAAGAGAATTGTACTTTAGTTTTTATCACCATTATTAATGTGTTCTAAGGATTCATCCTGTGCAAAAATAATATGAATAAGAAGTGGTTTTAGCTCATTTCACTAATGGTGAATATACTATGATCAGAAAACTTGAACTACTCTATTTTCTCAAACTCCCTTTCTGACAGGTGACTTACATAGACACATTTCTGCCAGTTTTCCATTTGTAAATGATCAGTACTTTTTCCTCCCTCAAGGAAGGACAAATATAACTTTGAGGAACATGTCTTTAAATAGGTTTTGGAAGAGGGTGGGCAGGGATCATAGGGATTAGGATGAAGCAGAGTTGTTTCTGCCCACGCCAAAAATAGAGGCTGGACAGATTTGATTTCTGTATGTACGTGCACACAGTGGTCGAGGAAGTGAAAGCTAAACATTCACCCTCACCTCTCCTCAAGTCTCCAAACACAACAGCATTCTAAGCCTTGAGTAGCCATGTTGGCTGAGTAGCAATGTCAAGCCACTCCTCAGATTGTCAACACAAAACTATTAGCACTCATAATGTCTGTATCTTAAAAAGTAGAGGATATTGGGGCTTCCCTGGAGGTCTAGTGGTTAAGACTTCTCCTTCCAATGCAGGGGGTGCGGGTTCGATCCCTGGTGGGGAGTTAAGATCCCACATGCCTCGCGGCCAAAAAAAACAAAACATAAAGCAGAAGCAGTATTGTAACACATTCAATAAAGACTTTAAAAAAATGGTCCACGTCAAAAAAAAATCTTATAAAAAATGTTTTTTAAAGTAGATGGTATTGATTTCCTTTGGTACTGATTTCACATAAAAAACCATTAGCAAATATTGAAAAAATAATTAATAAATTAATGCATTTATTCTCATAGGAAAGTTAATCCAACCCCTCTCAGAACCTAATATACTCTTGGAGATTTCTGCTCTGGGGAGAGCTGTGAATTTTTTCACCTGTAAAATATAATAATTGTCAAGCACTCTGAGATTTTACACTATTTGCAAGCTAACAAGTTGGTCAGTCACAGTTTCGTGGATGCTGGCAGAAGGCACAAAACTCCCAGACCAGAAGCAAAGGACAGCTTTTTACTCACAGCCATAGCAGTAGCTAGAGTGTCAGCATTTGTGCTAGTTCCCTGAGTCCCAACTCCCACAAAGTAACAGGAAGGGGGCCAGATGATCCCTGTACATGCAGTGGGTTGCATAACAAGAGAGGAACCCCACGCTTAGGTAACTGAATCTTTTATAAGGATCAGTAAGCCTTCCTGCCCTTTGCCCAGGGGGAGCACCATCTTTATCATACTGGACGGTAAACAAACCTAGTCTTTGCTCCAGAGAGGGACACTCCCTCTGCCTTCCTAAGCTGTTAGCCTTACAAACACCCTTGAAAAGATATTCCAGAACAAAGGCAGACTCTCTCTGCTTGCAAGATGTATAGATGGGAGGCACTCATGGAGAACTGTCTCCCCAAAATAATACACTTCTGTTCCTATTTTCTCAAGATTGAGACTACACGTAAAGTCTCTAGCTCTGCTTCTTAGCCCTTTTTCCACTCCCTCCTCAAACTGCACCCTCTCTTGACAGTGCCATGGGAAGATGCTGATGAGGGGGCTGAGGGGGTGAATGTAAAATGTTTGGGAATGGTAACTTTAGTAACAGGGATGATAAAAGTCAGAAACCCTGGAGGAAAGTTCCTCCTCGGCCAGCTTGCTACTTGGCAGTTCCTCACCCCTCCCCACCCCTGTAAAAAGTATCTTCCTTTCACTTCACTTTAATGCATAGCTAGTAATTCCACTAAATGGATATTCAGTGCAGTTTTTGAAAAACGTAAATCTCTCAGAGCATGAAGCACTCTTAGATGTTCACACACATTAGTGTGAATTTGTGTAAGACACTTTCCCTTTAATAGGTAGCTCAGGTTGGTTGCCCTGAAGCTAGGGCAGTTTTGACTGGCAGCAGATAGAAGGGTGATTGTAAAGCATGGAGCACTTTTTGGGTTCAGCAGGCCAGAGAGATAACATCATGGGATAATTCAAGCAACATGAAGTCACTGAGTCCATAGGTGCCAGGGAAGGCAGGCACCATAAGGTGGGAAAAGATGTGAGAGAAAGAGTAGAAAGATACCAGAGAGGAATTTTGCCCATTCCCAGGGCTTGTTTGAAGTTGGCACTGTGCCCAAAGCAGAGGAAGTTCTCTCCCTCCTTCTCCTTGTACCTGGATTTTCATTACATAAATATTTATCGAGCATCTGCTATTGCAACTGCCACTGCTGCTAGTACTAGTTACCACTTACTGGACACTTGCTGTTTTCAGGTTTATGATGACACAGTGTGACAGTGTCACATAAGACACAGTCTCTGCCTTCAATAGAGCTTACCGTCCAGTGGGGGAGACAGACAAACAAGTCAACAGTTATGCAGCTTAGTAAATGTTATTTACTGAATACAATTACACAACTTAGTAAATGCTTTTTTATGGAGGGGCATCTCAATCAGACAGGGCAGCTCCCTGCCTTAGGACCCAGACTTCAGACTTCTACTGTAAGTTCTATAGTTTACAATAGTGAACTAATAATAGATCATTCTTACCAGTACCTATTAGGTGCAAGGCACAGTTTTCCATGCCATTAACACCTAGAATCTTTATAGCAGCCTTATGAAATAGGTACTATGATTATATCTTCATTTTATGAAGGAAGAAACTGAAGCTCAGAGAGGTTAGGTAGCTTCCCTAAAGTCACAGAGCAGCAGAGATGGGACAGGACTCCAGGCCTCTGGCCTAGAGTATACGTTCTTACATACCTCTCTATACTGTCACTGAAACAAGTTTAAGTTAAGTAAGCTTCTGTGAGCTGTCCAAGAACTATACCCGTCACTTACACCTTGTTTCTGTGATAAAGTAAATGTGGAGTTCTAAACTTGTGGCCCATGAACAAATTTTCAAAATAAACGTTTTAAGGTAGGAAACTACCTGAGACCTCCTGGGCCTGTAAGAGAGCTGCAAGCATTAGTGAGACCCTGTTAATAGAACCCTGCCAATTCTGTGTAGAAAGCACTAGAGTACTAATTACCACATCATACATTCAGGGATCGTCCTTTTTCAGGTTCAATTATCCAGATATGCAGCATTCCCCATCTTCCTAGTTTGTGCTGCTAAGAAAAATTAATGACTTATGTTTCCTTTAAAAAGCAAAAAATCAAGAGCATGAGAAGACAAGCCACAGACTGGGAGAAAATACACTCGTTCCCCCTTATCCTCAAGGGATATGTTCCAGGACCCCCAGTGGATGCAGGAAACCGCTGATAGTATCCAACCCTACATATACACTAAGTCTTTCCTTATACACGCATACCTATGGTAAAGTTTAATTTATAAACGAGGCACAAGTAAGAGATTACCAACAAGAACTAATAAAACAGAACAATTACAACACAATTCTGTAACAAAAGTTACATAAATGTGGTCTGTCTCTCTCAAAATATTGTACAAATTTAATGCCTTTTCCATCTTAACTGAGCACTTATCATGCACTGTGGCTATAACTTTCGCAATTTGAAGTGTGACAGCAAAACTAGCACAAATTTCTTTTTCCTTCCTCAAAATTTCATGAATAGAAGACTCATTCTTACCGTAGATCTTAGCAAACGCAGCATACAATTTCTTTTTTATTTCTTTCCTTAAATCAAGAACTTTCACCTTTTCACCTAAAGGAAGCACTTCATGGCTTCTCTTTGGCTGGTTCTCAAATTGCCAGAACTACTACTCTTGTGCTTTGAGGCCATTATCAAGTAAAATAAGGTTAACCTGAGCACAGGCACTGCCATACCACAACAGTGGATCTGATAACTGAGATGGCTACTAAGTGACTGATAGATACCTTACCTCCTGAGTAACGATAATTCACGTCCTGAGTAGGATGGAGTGAGATTTCATCATGCTACTCAGAAAAGCGTGCAATTTAAAACTCATGAACTGTTTGTTTTCTGGAATTTTCCATTTAATATTTTTGAACCATGGAAAATGAAACTGCAGATAAGCGGGGGCTACTGTATTTGCAAAAGACATATCTGATAAAAGGCTGTTATCCAAAATTTACAAAGAACTCTTAAAACTCAACTATAAGAACACGTTTCTTTTCCTTGATGTGATGATAAACGTGTGTTGTTTAAGCTACTAAGAAACAATAGACAGCTAACGCCATTCCTACCACAAACTCTTCTCAGGTAAGCATTACCTTCGGACTTCATGTTTCATTGGCCTAGTCTCATCTTGTTGATGGTGCAAAGAAAATCTCCATTTGACATTTTTTGCAACCTTTGAATCCATCAAAATGCTGCTAAAATATTTTATTTTTTATGTTATTTATTTATTTATTTTGCGGTACACGGGCCTCTCACTGTTGTGGCCTCTCCCGTTGCGGAGCACAGGCTCCGGATGCACAGGCTCAGCGGCCATGGCTCACGGGCCCAGCCGCTCCGCGGCATGTGGGATCCTCCCGGACCGGGGCACGAACCCGTGTCCCCTGCATCGTCAGGCGGACTCTCAACCACTGCATCACCAGGGAAGCCCCTGCTAAAATATTTTATAAAGAAGCTTGTAACACATAAAGTGCTAGATCTGTATCACTGAAGTGTGCTCCTTGATGAGTACCCAAAGAAGCTGAAAACATGTCTACACAAAAACCTGCACACAGATATTTACAGCGGCTTTGTTCATTATTGCCAAAATTTTGAAGCAACCAAGATGTCCTTCAGTAGGGAAATGGATAGAGAAATTGTGGTGCATTCAGATAATGAAATATTATTCAGTGCTGAAAAGTAATGAACTATCAAGCTATGAAAAGACATGATAGAAACTCAAATACATCTCACTAAGTGGGAAAAAAAGCCAATCTGAAAAGGCTACATACTGTTTAATTCCAACTATATAACATTTTGGAAAAGGCAATACTATAGAGACAATAAAAAGATCAGTGGTTGCCAGAGACGGAGGGAAGGGTAGGATGAATAGGCAAAGCACAGAGGATTTTTAGGTCAGCAAAACTACTCTGTGTGATAGATATATGTCATTATAAATTTGTCCAAACCCATAGCATGTACAAGACAAAAAGTGAACTCTAATGCAAACTATGGACTCTGGTTGACAAAAATGTGTCAATGCAGGTTCATCAGTGGTAGCAAATATACGGCCCTGGTGGCGGGTGTTGGTATTGGGGGAGGCTGTGTGTGTCAGGGTAAGGGGTCTATGGGAACTCTCCATACCTTACACTCATTTTTGCTGTGAATCTAAAACTGCTCTAAAAAATAAAGTTTATTTTTTTTAAAGCAAAGCAAAATCCACTTGGAAGAGAACTTCTATTCTTCAAGAGGAAAAAAATGTGCACTGGGGCTCCCCAGGTGGCACAGTGGTTAAGAATCCACTTGCCAATGCAGGGGACACGGGTTCGAGCCCTGGTCCAGGAAGATCCCACATGCCGCGGAGCAACGAAGCCCATGCACCACAACTACTGAGCCTGTGCTCCAGAGCCAAGAGCCACAACTATGGAGCCTGCACTCTAGAGCCCAAGAGCCACAACTACCGAGCCCGCGCGCCTAGAGCCCGTGCTCCGAGACAAGAGAAGCCACCACAATGAGAAGCCCGCGCACCTCAATGAAGAGTAGCCCCTGCTCGCCTCAACTAGAGAAAGCCCGCACGCAGCAATGAAGACCCAAAGCAGCCAAAAAAATGATAATAAAATTTTTTTCTAAAATGTGCACTGTTTGGAACATTATACCTGTTTCCGTGCTTTTGCTCCCTTGAGAAAACTGCTAAGTCTAAACTTCATCCTGGGGTGCAAGAATTACTGCTCAACAGTGTCTTCTTATTAGGTGTGTTACAGACAGCCCTGGAAGAAGAGAGAGGGAGAGAGAGGAGACAGAGAGACAGAGAACAGAGCCCTGCACAGTGTGTGAAACAGATTTTAAAGAAGGTATAGCATTTCTTAGAGATTCAGGGGGAAAACTGGAATCCATCTTCTGCTACCAGGTTTTAAATTTTTGCATTTATTTAATTTGGACTTATCATGAAAGTTATGCTTCCCTTCTGCCTCAGTGACCACCTCTACTTGAAAATAACTGGCCTCAACAGTTGATTTTCTGAATACTGAATATTGATTTTGTTGTTGTCGTTCTCCAAAGGAGTAATGGATTTTGAATGCATGTTAGGCACTTATTTCATGAGTACACAGACAGCCAACAACATATATACAGTGACAGACCCTCTTTTACAAAAGAAGAAAACCAAAAAGACAAAGCTGGCTTTTGCCAAGGAGGTCCCTATTTCCTTTCTCTTGTAAGAACCTACTTTCTTTAGATTTCCTTTCCTCTGGCTTTTCGTTAATCTCATGAATGCACTTCTTAAGAATAAAATGTTAGCAGTCTCTGGATGAAACAGTTCCTTCAGCCCAGGAGAGTTAGTTTGTGTCATGGGCTGAATTGTGTCCCTGTCCCTCATTTATATGTTGAAGTCCTAACCACCAGTACCTAAGAATGTGACTGTATTTGGAGATAGGGTCTTTAAAGAAGTAATTAAGCTAAAAATGAGGTCATTACAGTGGGCCCTAATCCAATCTGACTTGTGTTGTCATAAGAAGAGGAGATTAGGACACAGACACAGAGGGAAGACATGTGAAGACTCAGGGAGAAGATACTCAAGAGAGAGGCCTTGGAAGAAACCAACCCTGTCAACATCTTGATCTCAGACTTGCAGCCTCCAGAATTATCAGAAAACAAATTTCTATTGTTTAGACCACCCAGTCTGTGATACTTCGTTAGGGCAGCCCTAGGAAACTAACACCATATGTAAGAGTAAACCCCTCGTGAGTCCAGCATTCCCACAGTGCTTCTATCCAGAGCCTCATAAGAGCAGTTCACGCAGTTGTTAACATAATTATAAAGAACCTGTAGACTCCCTGAATTCATTCAACATTTACTGAGCTTCTCCTGCACATCAGGTACTGAGCTAAATGCAAAGACAAAAAGATAAACTCTCAAGAAGCTCAAGGTATATAAGACCCCAAACCATCCTCAAGGAATTCAGTCTTAAAAGAGACAGGAATATAAGGAGTTAATTTCAATGTGCTATGACTACTGGTAAGATTGTAGTATGCACAGAGTGCCATGGGTGAGGATCATGAGCTGTGAGAACTTCCTGGGAGGCAGGAGGGATATCAGATTGGATGCCGTACCTAATTTAGGTCTTTAGGGAAAGTAAAAGTGTGCCAGGTGGCTGAGGGGAGAGAGATGTTTCAGTGACAGGAATACCACAGACAAAGGCAGGGAAACAGGAAAGTGGCTAGAATGTAGGGTGATGAATGCAAAGTTCAGTGTAACTGGAGTTAGGATGTATACGAAGGAGGATGGGAGGAGAGACTGAAGAATTAAGGTCAGACTACAAAGGGCTGGGCATGCCAAATTTGGATTTTAACCTGAAAGCAGTGGGAAGCCACCAGAGATTTTTACAGTGAAAATTCACGATCAGACTTGCTCTGAGCATGGTCTCTCTAGCAGCGTGGAGAATGAAATGGTGTGGGGAGAGGTGGGCTGCAGAAAGACTAGATGGCAGGGAGGATGATGGGAGCCTTAACTGAAGCAGTGGTTTTGGGGTACGGAAAGCAGTCCTGCTTTAGAGATCGTTCAGAGGTGGAATTGAAGGGGTCTGGAAACTTGCATTGTGAGGATTTTGACACTTCTAATTCTATATGTGCTGGTATGGGAAGGGTGCTTCCAACTGTAAAACACCAGACATCATTTGTTTTTTTCTGTACCAGATGTGTAAATAAACATCATTGCTTCCTAAAACATACAGACATTATCATCTTAATAAAACACACAATATATTATTTACTTTTTAAGACTGTAGTTCAAAAGAGCTAAATTTCCTTGCGCTTTGTTTAAATTTGAGAAGAATTGCTCTTCAAAAAAATACAGTATAATTGGACAATGGTAAAAATGAGTATCTTATTTCATAGTAGTGTACCTGGTATTTTTGTGATTCTTCCAAGTTGGACTTGCTGGAAAGCTGTTTATTTGAGGCAATAGAAAGCTTTAGAAAATACACTTGCCTAGGTCTCATCTGAGTTTTCTATTACTTACCTTGAGTAGCTTACTCAGTCTCTCTAGGCCTCAGTTTTCTTATTTCTAAAACGAGGGATAAATTCCTTGATCCCTAAAACTCCTTCTGACTAAAATTCCACATGTCTTTTCTCCCAGAAGAAATACTGCTCTTGAATTTTAAAATGCAATTTTTAAGTTTTAAAAAGAATACTTTAAATTTTGCTGGAAAATATTTTTTTGAAAGTATATAAATCTTGTTAGATGTTTTGAGATTCATTTAAAACAAACAAACAAACAAACAAAACCCTGAAGCATCATGCACGATTAAAACATTACCATTCTTGGCACTCAGGGAAAGGTACTTAAACCTCTGTAGGTTCAACGAAGTTTTAGAGTAAGTAACACAACAAAGTTGAACAGGGTAAATACAACTGCAGGAAAATTAACAAGCCAGACGACTTCCTTTTCCCTTCCTTGGGAAACTTGTATCTCTAAATGGAGAAAGGCTGTTTTGGAAGAGAAAGGGGAAATTGGGGAGGGAAAGTTTCTCTGATTTCCTTACTCACTACCTGCTGGTCTGTCTGATTTCCTCTCCAGCTCTCACTGTCTAATAAGGAATTGATTCTTCCCCTCTTCTCCCTCCCTCTCCC
>RJWK010042528.1:0-19126 GCA_004363435.1 Platanista minor
GGCTCTGATGCTGCTCCTAAATAAGGCCCTGATCCTCTCAGTAACAAGTGTATTGACACTATCCGTAGATACTTTCCTGACAACATCCCCAGATCTTAACCTGACCCTGGCCATAACTAATGTTATAACTCCTTATGCTAACTATACTCCTCATGCTGTACCTAGGTAAAACACTGAAATTAGTCCCGAGGCTGTGACAGCGTCCCTATTTAAGGGCTTGATGTTCGTCTTAAGTCAGAGTATGATACTGTCCTTAACTAAGGCCCTGAAACTACACCTAACTCAGGTCCGTACACTGTCTCTAACTGAGGCTCTGTCACTACTGCTAACTCAGGCCCTCACACGATTCCTAAGAAAGGCTGTGATGCTAGTCCTAACTAAGGCCCTGACACTGTTCCTAACTCAGGCCTTGACACTATACCTAACTCAGGCCCTGACACTGCCCCTAACTAAAGCCCTGACACTACTCCTAGCTCAGGCCCTGATACTGTCCCTAACTCAGGCCCTGACACTGCACCTGTTTCAGGCCCTGACACTACGCCTAACCCAGGCCCTGACACGATACATAACAAAGGGCCTTATGCTAGTCCAAACAAAGCCAATGACACTGGCCCTAAGTAAGGCTGTGACACTACTCTTAATTCAGTCCCTGACACTGTTCCTAACTAAGGCCCTGACGCTAGTCCTAACTCAGCCCATTACACAGACTGTAACTAAGGCCCTGAAATGATACCTTACAAAGGCTCTGATGCTAGACCTAATTAGAGATTTGTCACTGTCCCTAGCTAAGGCCCTGACACAACACGTAACAGAGGCTTTGATGCTAGCCTTAACTACAGCCCTGACCCTGTCCCTATCTGAGGCCCTGACACTATACCTAACTCAGGCCCTCTCTCGGTCCCTAGCTAAGGCCATGACGCTACTTCTAACACAGGCCATGAAACTGACCCTAACTAAGGCCGTACACTACTCCTAACTCAGGCCCTGACAGGATACATAACAAAGGCTCTGATGCTATTCTTTCCTAAGGCCCTGACACTGTCCCTAACTAAGTCTTGACACTACTGCTAACTCAGGGGCTGACACTGTCCCTAAATAACGCCCTGACACTATTCCTCTAACAGGCAGTGAAACTGTCGCTAACTGAGGCCCTGACACTACTCGTAACTCAGGCACTAAAACAATACCTAACGAAGGCAATGATGGTACTCCAAAGTAAGGCCCTGACCTTGGCACTAACTAAGGCCCTGACATTGCTCCTAACTCACGCCCTGATTCTGTGCCTAATATAGTGTCTGATGCTCATCCTAAGTAAGCCCCGACCCTGGCCTATCTAAGGCCTTTACACTACTCCTAATTAAGGCGCTGACGGTGTCCCTATCTAAGGCTTTATACCACTCCTACCTCACGCCCTGACACGATACATAATGAAGGCTCTGATGCTAGTCCTATGTAAGGCTCTGTCACTGTCCCTAAATTAGGCTTTGACACTACTCCCAAGTCAGGCCCTGACACTGTCCCTAACTAAGGCCCTGATGCTACTCCTAACTCAGGCCTTGACATGGTACCTAAAGAAGGCTCTGATGCTAGACTTAACTAAGGCCCTGACACTGGCCCTAACTCAGGCCTTGACAGTACTCCTAACTCAGGTCTCACAGTGTCCCTAACAAAGGCCCCGACACGACTACTAACTCAGGCCCTGACACGATACCTAACAGAGGCTCTGATGCTAGTCCTAAATACGGCCCTGACACTCTTCCTAACTATGGCCCTGACAAAGCACTTTACTCAGGCTCTGACTCTTTCCCTCACTAAGGCCGTGATGCTACTCCTAAGTCAGGCCATGACAGTGACCCTATCTAAGGCCCTGACACTAGTCCTAACCCAGTCCCTGAAGCAATACCTAACGAAGACGCTGATGCTACTCCTTACTAAGGTGCTGACACAGGCCCTAAGAAACGCCCTGCTGCCAACCATATCTAAAATCCTGACATTACCCTGAGCTAATATCCGCACCCACCTCTTACTAAGGTCCTGAAACTGTCCTTAAGTCACACTCGACGTTGTCCCCAAGTGAGGCCCTGAGGCTGCCCCTAACAGAGGCCCTGATAATGTCTTTAGCAAACACCCTGATGCTGTTCCTACGTCATGCCCTCACACTGTCCAGGGCTAAAGCCCTGACGTGAGGCTTCACTCAGGCCCTGTCGTTCTCCGTAATTCAGGCTCTGACGCTTTCCCTACCTGACGCCCTTATGCTGCTCCTAAATAAGACCCTGATCCTCTCAGTAACAAGCATATTGACACTATCTGTAGATGTTTTCCTGACAATATCTCCAGAACTTAACCTGACCCTGGCCATAACTAATGTCGTGCTTCTTATGCTAACTAGAGCCCTCCTGCTGTACCTAGGTAAAATCCTGAAATTAGTCCCGAGGCTGTGACACTGTCCCTAATTAAGGGCTGGATGCTCATCTTAAGTCAGAGCATGATACTGTCCGTAACTAAGACCCTGAAACTACACCTAACTCAGTCCCTTACACTGTCCGTACCTAAGGCCCTGTCACTACTGCTAACTCAGGCCCTCACACGATTCCTAAGAAAGGCTGTGATGCTAGTCCTAACTAAGGCCCTGACACCGTCCGTAACTCAGGCCTTGGCACTACACCTAACTCAGGCCCTGACACTGGCCCTAACTAAAGCCCTGACACTACTCGTAGCTCAGGCCCTGATACTGTCCCTAACTCAGGCCCTGACTGCACCTGTTTCAGGCCCTGATACTATGCCTAACTCAGGCCCTGACACGATAACTAATGAATGGCTTTATGCTAGTCCTAACTAAGCCCCTGACACAAGCCCTTACTAAGGCCGTGACACTATTCCTAACTCAGTCCCTAACACTGTCCCTAACTAAGGCCCTGACGCTATTCCAAACTCAAGCCATTACACAGACTCTAACTAAGGCCCTGACACTATACCTTACAAAGGTTATGATGCAAGTCCTAATTAAGGATTTGTCCCTGTCCCTAACTAAGTTCCTGACACGACACCTAACAGAGGCATTGATGCCAGTCCTAACTACAGCCCTGACACGGTCCCTAACTAAGGCCCTGACACTGCACCTAACTCAGGCCCTGACAAGGTCCCTATCTAAGGCCATGACGCTACTCCTAACTCAGGCCATGACACTGACCCTAACTAATGCCCTGACACTACTGCTAACTCAGGCCCTGATATAATACATAACAAAGGCTCTGATGCTACTCTTACCTAAGGCCCTGCCACTGTCCCTAACTAAGGTCTTGACACTACTGCTAACTCAGGGCCTGACACTGTCCCTAACTAACACCCTGACACTATTCCTAAATCAGGCAGTGAAACTGTCCCTAACTGAGGCCCTGAGACTTCTCCTAACCCTGGCGCTGATACAATACCTAACGAAGGCAATGATGCTACTCCTAAGTAAGGCCCTGACACTGGCCCTAACTAAGGTCTTGACACTACTGCTAATTCAGGGCCTGACACTATCCCTAACTAAGGCCCTGACACTATTCCTAAATCCGGCAGTGAAACTGTCCCTACCTGAGGCCACGACACTAATCCTAACTCAGGCTCTGATACAATTCCTAAAGAAGGCAATAATGCTACTCCTAAGTAAGGCCCTAACACTGGCCCTAACTAAGGCCTTGACACTATGCCTAACCTAGGCCCTGAAACTGTCCCTAACTAAGGCCCTGACACTGCTCCTTACTCAGGCCTTTACTCTGTGCCTAGCATATGCTCTGATGCTAGTCTTAAGTAGGCCCCTGACCCTGGCCTAAGTAAGGCCCTCACACAACTCCTAACTAAGGCGCTGACAGTGTCCCTATCTAAGGCTTTAACACTGCTCCTACTTCAGGCACTGACACGATACGTAATGAAGGCTCTGATGTTAGTCCTAACTAAGGCCCTGACACTGGCTTAACTAAGGCCTTCACACTACTCCTAACTAAGGCTCTGACAGTGTTCCTAAGGCCCTGATGCTACTCCTAACTCAGGCTATGACACTGACCCTAACTAAGTCCCTGATACGATACCTACCAAAGGCTCTGAGGTTCGTCCTAACTAAGGCCCTGACTGTGTCACTAACTAAGGCCCTGACACTATTCCTAACTCAGGCAGTGAAACTGTCCTTAACAAAGGCCCTGACACTACTCTTAACTCAGGCGCTGATACAATACCTAATGAAGGCACTGATGCTACTCCTAAGTAAGTCCCTGACAATGGCCCTAACTAAGGCCTTGACACTACTCCTAACTCGGTCACTGACACTGTCCGTAACTAAGGCTCTGACACTATTCCTAAGTCAGGCATTGACATTGTCACGCACTAAGGCCCTGACACTACCCCTAACTCAGGCCTTGACACGGTACCTAACGAAGGGTCTGATTCTAGTCCTAACTATGGCCATGACCCGGCCCTAACTAAGGCCCTGACACTATTTCTAACTCAGGGCCTGATACTGTCCCTAACTCAGGCTCTGACACTGCACAAATTTCAAGCCCTGACACTACTCCTAAGTCAGGCCCTGACACGAAACCTAACAAAGACTCTGATGCTAGTCCTATCTAAGGCCCTGACACTGGCCCTAACTAAGGTCTTGACACTACTCCTAACTAAGACCTTGACACTGTCCCTAACTAAGTCTTTAACACTACTCCTAACTCAGGCCCTGTCACTGTCCCTAAGGCCCTGACATGATATGTAACAGAGGCTCTGATGCTAGTCCTAACTACAGCGTTGACACTGTCTCTAAGAGTCTTGACACTACACCCAACTCAGGCCCTGACACTGTCCCTAACTGAGGCCCTGACACTTCTCCTAACTCAGGCCCTGACACGATACCTAACAAAGGCTCTGATGCTAGTCATAACTAAGGCCCTGACACTATTCCTAACTCAGACAGTGACACTGTCCCTAACTAAGGCTCGGACACTACTCCTAACTCAGGCGCTGATACAATACCTAACAAAGGCACTGATGCTGGGGTTTTTTGGAGCAGTTTGACCCAATGGAAGCACACAGAAAATCCCTTCAAAGACCCCTGTCCTGGTTAAGGTTCAGTGGTGTAACAAAAGGTCCCACATAAGTATGACAAATAGAAGTTTTCATTTTCTTTTACTGTGATCTGGAGACAGACACCCCGGTGCTTGTGTGGCAGGGCTTCTCCTGCAAGTTTCTCTGTCATCCTTGATGGTCTGTTACCCTAGGGGAGTTGGCCTCATCCGGGGTGGACAGGGAGCATAAAGGAGCTCCAGATTCAGAATTCACCTTCTCAAACTAGGACAGAGAGAGAAGGAGAATGTAGGATCTTCCTCACCCTTTTAGAAAATATACCAGAAGTTGCACATATTGCTTTCCTTCTATCCTGGAGCGAGAGCTTAGTCACACAAACAACCTAGCTGCAGAGGAGGCTGGAAAGTTCTGTAGTTTGGAGCAACCACATGCTCATTTAGAAATCAAGGGTTAAGTTTTGTTAATAGACAAGTGGACAAAGCTATTGGGAGCCAGTTGGGTGTCTCTGCCACATCTGTTTCAATGTTCTCTCATCATCCACCCAACCCTACCCAGAGTTCATGTTTTATGAAAGTTTGTCCATCAGAAAAATTACATTAATTTATAATTCAGGAACTAGCTGAAAAACATGGGACAGTTGTTTGCTTTTCATTAGACCTGCTGGTAAATTGCTTGTGAAATTCCATTACAAAATCTGAGTGTCTTTGACCAGTGGAGGCAACAGGGCAGGGAAGTGGGAGAACTATAGTAAAGTACAAAATGGAAGCAACAGGGTGTCATGCAGAGGCTTCAAGCCCCAGAAGGAAGGTAAACATATGTACACACCTGTATTAAATCCCCCAAATAATGTTGCAGGGAAGAAATATCTACAATTAAGTAAAATTACATCTAAACCCATAGAATTGTCCTCCTCTATTTCCCATTATTCAGAATCTCCATAAACACTCCTTCTTGCTGTGAGGGTAAAATATGTATATTTTTTCATATCTAACTAGAAAGATGTCAGAAAAATTGTAAAGTCAAGGCAGTGAGGATACGATGAGACCAGCCCTCTTTTTTAATATTTACTTATTTATTTATTTATTTTATTTTTGGCTGTGTGGGGTCTTAGTTGTGGCACGTGGGATTTTTTGTTGTGGTGCACAGGCGTGCAGGCTCTTTGTTGTGGTGTGGGGGTTTCTCTCTAATTGTGGCATTGAGGCTCAGTAGTTGTGACACACGGGCTCAGTTGCCCTGCAGCATGTGTGATTGCAGTTCCCCAACCAGGGGTTGAACCTGCATTCCTTGCATTGGAAGGAGGATTCTCAACTACTGACTACCAGGGAAGTCCCAAGACCAGAACTCTTAGATGCTAGATGCTACCCTTGGATAAATGTAGATGGTATGATTTTGGGGGGAGCATCATTTGACACCATGCATTAAGAAAACTGTAAAATGTTTCTGCTGTTTGACATGGTATTTCTGCTTCTGGGAATCTATTTGAAGAAAATAATCAGAGATGCTGAAAAAGATTTATGTACAAATGTTTACAAATCAAATTGAAAGACATTCCATAGTTCAAATGAGTTAATCATAGTTCAAATGAGTTAATATTGGTAAAATTTCCATTTTTCCCAAAACAATATATGGATTTAATGTAATCCCTATCAAAATTCCAATGGCATTATTCACAAAAATTGAAAAACAGTACTACAATTTGTATGGAACCACAAAGAACCCCAAGTAGTTAAAGCAATCCTGAGAAAGAAGAACAAAGTTGAAGGCATCACACTCCCTACTTTCAAACTATAATGCAAAGCTACAGTAATTAAAACTGTATGGTACTGGCATAAAAAATAGATAGATCAGGGGGACAGAATTGAGAGCTTGGAAATATACTCTTGTGTATACGATCAACTAATATTGACAATGGGACCAAGAATACTCAATAAGGATAGTCTCTTCAATAAATGGTGTCGGAAAAACTGATGGCCACATACAAAAGTATAAAGCTGGACCCCTTTCTTATACCATTCACAAAAATCAACTCAAAATGTGTTAAAGACAAATTTAAGATCTGAAACTGTAAAACTCCTACAAGAAAATATAGGGGATAGGCTCCTTCACATTGGTCTTGGCCATGATTTTTTTTTTTTTTTTTTGGATTTGACACCAGAAGCAAAGACAACAAAACCAAAAATAAAAAGGTGGGAGTACATCAAAGTAAAAAGCTTCTGTGCTGCAAAGGAAACCACCAGCAAAATGAAAAGGCAAGCTATGTAATGGGAGAAAATATTTGCAAATATATAATAAGGGGTTATTATTAAAAATATATAAATACCCATGGAATTCAATAGCAAAACAACAACAAAAACAACAAAAATATTCTGGTTAAAAAGTGATCAGAAGAACTGAATAGACATTTTCCCAAGGAAGACATACAAATGACCAACAATACATGAAAAAGTGTTCAACATAACTAATCATCAGGGAAATGCAAATCAGAGCCACAGTGAGATGTCACTTCATACCTGTTAGAAAGGCTGCACTCAAAAGGACAAAAGAATAAGTATTAGCTGGTATGTGGACAAAAGGAAATCCTTGTGCACTGTAAGTGGGAATGTAAATTGGTTCAGACACTAGGGAAACCAGTATGGACATTCCTCAGTTATACCACAATGAAGCTGAAAATTTTGTAGAAATCTGTTTTAAAATGAAAAAGCAACATCAACAAAACCATAAGGTTTGTGGGGATATGGGGTAGGCCACAATACTCAAAAAACTGTCATTGGTACATTAAAAATAAGACCCTGTTATTATCTGTTTGTGTCCCCTGAAAATTAATATGTTGAAACCAAATGTGATGTTATTTGGAAGAGGGGCCTTTGGGAAGTAATTAAGTCGGGAGGGTGGAGCTCTAATTAATGGGATTGGTGCTCTTATAGAAAAAACAAAACAGAGAGCTCTCTTTCTCTGCTCTTCACCCAGAGAGTATCTATCCAGGAAGCAGCTCTCACCAGACAAGTGCTGTAGCTTTGATCTTGGACTCCCCGGCCTCCATAACTATAAGAAATAAAAGTTTTTTGTTGAAGCCGCCCAGTGGCTTTGTTCTGGTGGAAGACATGTACCCACACTAAACACTCCTTCCTCACCTCATGTTGCTGAAATCTTTTTATCATGCTTTATTTAGTTCCAGTTAAAACTTCAAACCATGTTAAGTAACTCTCAAAGATGCAAGTAGCTCCTACTTGATGTTATCAGCACATGGCATGTGTAGTATGCACAAACCCCCTCCTCCCCAGGAGGTCGAGAGTCTCCACCTGACCACATCTGACTCCACCACTATGTCATGTGCCTTCTTTGCTTGCCTCTGCACAGCATGGTTTCTGATTGGATCTCTTTTTAGGCAGGGAAATCATTCTTGTGAACCATCATCTAAGTATCAGTGTCCTCTCCCTTCCAATTGCATCTCTATGTTCCTTAAAGGAGCCTTTAAACAAAGAAACAAAAACTCGATTTGAACATGTATGGTTTTTATTTATCAACTTTTATCTGTCCTTCGTTGTATCCTATGGCCTGGCTTCTGCCCTTAGCCTCTCATGAAACAACTTGCCAGTGCTTATTAATGACATCTAATCTCCCCTCCCATTACCTCTTTTCCATTGTCCTCAATCTCTCTGTGACATATGCTACTACAAACATACCATCATTACCATGACATTCTCTCCTTCCTTTGGGAAGCCTATTATTGCCTCCTGCTTCTCCAATGCCTTCTGGCCCCCTGTGTGGCTCTGCCCAGCATTCACAACAGGTTCACAACACCCTTTCTCCCTTGCTCTTCACTTTGAAGTCCCTGCCTATCAGTTCAGCTGTAATTTCTGGACTACTCTCCCAAGTACTTGTCTCCAACCCTGATTTCTCATGCGCCTATGTCAGGGCTCAGTAGCATCTTCACCTGAATAATGACCATGGAAAAAACCTAAATTTTCCTCTTCTCTTTCTTCCCCAACTACTTTAAATTCCCCTGTGGATGTTTTCCCTCATCCAGGCTCAGTGGTTCAGAATCACCCATGATCCATTTTTCTATACTCTACAAGTTATCTAGCCATGTTGATACTATCTCCAGTGGGGTGGAGTTGAGCAATGATGGACAAAGGGAGATGTGGAGAGGGCAGGTATAGACCAGGTCAGGCAGTGATGGGTATGAGAATGAAGGACAGTGCTAAGAAGAAGAGCAGATTTTAGAGAAGTTACAAGGGTATAAGAAGCTGGAGAATATTTTAAAACACAGATCATGAAGAAATCTGGTAGAGGAGAGGTTGAGTTTAAAAAAAGAGAAATTATCATTGCTAGGTTTATCAGAAAAATTCAGTAACATGCTATCTTACTGGTAACACTTCATCAAATGTTATTTCAGTTAGAAATATTGATACTTCAGGATA
Organism: Platanista minor; assembly: GCA_004363435.1. Classification (NCBI taxonomy): domain Eukaryota; kingdom Metazoa; phylum Chordata; class Mammalia; order Artiodactyla; family Platanistidae; genus Platanista; species Platanista minor. The sequence goes on from RJWK010042528.1 coordinate 9,474, forward strand.
CAAATCCTTTAGAAATGTTTCCTATACATTGTCCATCAGTGGAATAACATAAGCCAAGCTTATGCATTGAAGCATTGTTTGTAATGTCAAGAGGTCATTAACTATTAGTGTTTATTCCAGTTTGAATTGGTAAAGTTTGTTATAGTACTTGTTCCACTCATGGACACTTTACAGGAAAAAAATGTCCTCATGGGAGATTTTTCTCAAATACTGTCAACTGAATATAAGCAAGATATAATGAAACAATATGCCTAGTATAGTACCACTTATGTTTTTAAACGTGGAGTGAAGGAGAAATAGATATTCATATTTCATTTTATATACATACAGGCACTCTGGAAAGATACCTGGGAAACCAAATACAGCGGCTAGCTGTGAAGGCAGAGGGACCTGGTCAAGAAGGGTGGGGGTGGGAGGCACATATAATATAAAGTATTTTACATTTTTAGGTTCTTGAATCTTGTACATGTATTATAACCTTCTCAGAAATTTCAAGACATTAACGTACTTTAACCTCTAAAGATTACAAAGCATAACACTATTTCTACCAACTGAATAGGTCAAGTTTGTTTTACCAGAAAGATTATCTGGCTTCTCTAAAATGTCTACTCATGAGAATTTTCTGGTGGCTTTTGCTTGTTTTTTTTGTTTTTTGTTTTTTTTAAATATTTATTTATGTGTTTATTTATTTATTTAGGCTGTGCTGGGTCTTAGTTGAGCATGTGGGATCTTTGCTGTGGCACGTAGGATCTTTAGTTGAGACATGTGGGTTCTTTTAGTTGTGACATGCAGACTTCTTAGTTGCAGCATGTGGGCTTCTTAGTTGTGGCATGCATGCAGAATCTAGTTCCCCAACCAGGGATTGAACCTGGGCCCCCTGCATTGGGAGAGCAGAGTCTTACCCACTGAACCACCAGGGAAGTTTCCTGGTGGCTTTTGCTTATTTTCTTTCACTTTGGAGGACAGTTTTCTAATTTCTAATTATTTATGTTCTTCCCCTCAAAGAACATCTATCACTGCTAATTTTTTTAGTTAAACTTGATACATTTTTCTTACATTTCTTTCCGGTATTTTCCCCTGTCCAAAAGCTCTATACATTCATTACCAAACTGAGATAATATTTAGATAATTCATATAGGTAGGAGGATAATTATTTGCCTTAATCCTTGAATTCTTTCTCTGACATATTAATAACACCAGTAAAATATTATGTAAAACCACTGACTTTATTATAATAAGAAATGTAAGAGTCAGGAGACTATATCTTAAGGAAAAAAATTCTGTACCTTTAATTTTGTATCTATATGAGATGCTGAATATTCACGAAACTTGTGATAATCATTTCATAATATATGTAAATCAAATCATTATGCTGTACACTTTAAACTTAAACAGTGCTGGGACTTCCCTGGTGGCACAGTGGTTAAGAATTAAGAATCCGCCTACCAGTGCAGGGGACATGGTTTCGAGCCCTGGGCTGGGAAGATCTCACATGCCACGGAGCAACTAAGCCCATGTGCCACAATTACTGAGCCCATGTGCTGCAACTACTGAAGCCTGTATGCCTAGAGCCCATGCTCAGCAACAAGAGAAGCCACAGCCCACGCACCACAACAAACAGTAGCCCCCACTCGCTGCAACTAGAGAAAGTCCTCACACAGCAATGAGGACCCAACACAACCATAAATAAATAAATAAATAAATAAATAAGTTAAACAGTATTGTATGTCAATTGTCATCTAATAAAACTGGAAGAAAATAAAGAAATAATTAAATAAATGAATTAATTAATTAGTTAAATGATACCACATTAATTCTCAAATAAAATGGATGATAAATGGAACTTTTAAAGGCATGTATGGCAGTTTTTTCTATTCTAGTAAAAACCATTATTGATTTTCAAAAATGTATTGTGGAATACAAACAATTAATTTTAAAAATATTTATTGCATAATATTTTGAACAGCTATCTTGGCTGTTAGGGATGGAAATCTAGCTATAGCTTATTCTTCCCAAATCTTGCAGAATAGCTTTTCAAGGATTCAGAATATATATAATTCTAGAAAGAGTTTTATTTTTAATTCACTAAAAATGTATACTGTATATTGAGCAGATAACATAAAAACTCTAAAATAAAAAGAAAATTTGTTTTAAATTTTTCTGTATTTTGGAGAACCTCTTATAAATAAAAATATGTCCTCATCTCTAATTAGGTATCATTTATTACATAGGCTACCAAAAACCAAAGCAAAACAAAACAAAAATGTACAGATAATAATAATTTTAAAAACATAACAGAAGTTTGGATCTCAAAAGGTTTGGTTTCAGGATCCCTTGCAACTCAAACTTTATTAAGGATACGAAAACACTTTTGATTATCTGAATTATATGTATTTATATTTACTGCATTAGATGTTAAGACAGAATTTTTTATGTGGTTTCCATTTTTTTTTTTTTTTTTTTTTAAGAATAGTTGATTTACAATATAGAGTTAGTTTCTGGTTTACAGCAAAGTGATTCACAAAATGTATTCATATTCAGATTCTTTTCTATTATAGGAGAAGGATAAATTAGGAGTATGGGATTAATAGATAAACAAGGATTTACTGTATAAAACAGGGAACTATATTCAATAGCTTGTAATAACATAAAATGTAACATATTTTATTATATTTAATTAATTTTAATGACCCAGTGTTTCTGAAACTTTCTGACCTTCCAAAATTCTATAATGACATGTTTTAAGTGTCAATTTTATTTGATAAAGTACCAACTTTTCTTTTTTTTAATTTTGGTATTTATGATTCCAGATTTTTAAAAATTTTTAGTGGAGTATAGTTGATTTACAATGTTGTGTTAGTATCAACTTTTCTGTGTGAACTAGAAGCTAACATTTTGTAGTTATAAAATTTGTAAACCCTTATGTATATTTGATTTTTAATAACAGAAAATTTATTTTGCAGTGTATTTTGACTGCATTAGAATGTAGAGTTCTACAGAGATAAGAACATTGTATTATTTACAACTTAATCCTCATAACAATCCAAGTTCTGAAATATTGGAAGCTCTCAGTAAATATTTGTAATTGAAAATTTGATAAATGAGTGAATAAGGTAATTTAGATTATCTTTCTCCCGATGACACGTTTATGCCATTGATTCCAGAGTCACATTTTTCCTTTAGGATCAGGTGGACACTATAGTCTCTCTCCGTTTTTTGTTTGTTTCTGTGTGTGTGTCTTTGTGTGTGTGTGTGTGTGTGTGGTGTGTGTGTGTGTGCACACACAGGAGCACACACACACAAATGCTGCAGGCAACATCACGTGCTTCAGACACCCCTACAATACCATGCTTTAATCCATTAGACATTAATGGACTTCAGGGTTATAATAAATGTTTTAGCCAACAAAGAAAAAGCAATTTATCTGAAGAGGGACCAGAACTTATCATGTAGCTGCTATCCTCTCCCTAACTAACCCTCTTGTAAATTTAACTCCACAAAAAAGGCATTCTGTCTATTCTGATCTTTCTCCCAACACTTTCTTTTTTAGGATTATTTATCTAGAACAATGAGATCATTGAAAGTTAGGCTTACAAATGGATCTCTGAGGGGCAGTGCTTTGTGTCTCCATGAATTGGTACATTCAGCCACTGATGTTTTAAAACAATCTGAAAATGGGACTCCCCATGTCTGCAATGATCTTCCACCTTCTCCGTCCTGAGATATCTGTTCTTCTGTTCTCAGTGTGGTGGTGGTGGGGGGAAACTTTGGCTACAAAATTCTAATATAGGGAATGAACCACTGCCAGACTGAACTCGGGATTTTCCTGCCCGTCTACACAGTTCTCCAGGACTAGCACCACTGTGAAAAAATAAATTTATTTATAATTCTCTTTTAAGTTACGAGGTGAATATTAAATAAAAATTTGAGGGAATAGAATAATTGAAGCACCAGAGTTTACAACGTTCCCATATATAGGGTTTCTCACCCGGGTGAGTTCATTAATATGAATACGAATTAACGGTTTGCCTAAAAGTCTCCCACATTCACTATGCTTACAAGATTTCTATTTAGTGTGACTTTTTGGTGTATATAAATGCAAGGGTTCCGGCTGAGCTATTTCCCACGTTTGTTACATTTACGGGGTTCACTCCAGCTGAGTTCTCTCATGGCACCTAAGGTTAGAGGGTTGACTAAAGGCCTTCCCACATTGATGAGATCTACATGGTTTCTCTCCAGTATAAATTAACTTATGTTTACTCAATGATGAATAAAGGCTGAGGGCTCTTCCAAGTTGATTGCAAGCATAGGGTTTCTGTCCTCTATGAATTAATTCATGTGGAGTTAAAGTTGAGTTCTATGTGAAATATCTTCATACGCATTACATTCATTGGGCTCTCCTCCATTGTGAAGTCTCTGCTACTGACAAGGAAAGGAGGGGTTGTTAAAAGTTCGCTCACACAATATTCACTTACTATTTCTCTACATGTGAATTCCAGGTTGCTCCCTCAGTGATAGTCGCCATTTAACCCCCTTCCCTGTGTTAGTTCTATTCACAGAGCTTTACTTTGTTGAATTCATATAGATTTTCTTTTCTGTAGCTTCCCACTGGCATAGTTTTCTGATTAAGTGTTAAGTCTTTATTTTTCAAACACCATATACATAAGCTACACTGAAGAAATTTTCCTTTTGAAACTCAGGGTACAGTTTGACTTCAGGGCAATATCATTCCAAAATGTAAACTATTCAAAAATTTCTGCTAGGACAGCATTTATGTTTGAGTCTACTTTCAGTCAGGTGGTTGTGCTGAATTTCTCTTACTCCAATATCATGTCTGTAATGTGGACAATCAGGGTCAGCCCCATAAACTTACTTTTGACTTTCAAATAGGTTCTTCCTGAAGCTATCCTCTGTGAATATGTTTAAAGTATTGATTTTAACAAAGAGAAAAGTTATAAAATGGAGAAATATACCAATAATTGAAAACATAGGATATAGACAATTAGAAAATACCTTTAAGGTTAAAACAAAATAAAATGGGGATGGGATTTTGGAGAGATTAAGATGAGGGAAATCAACAAAAGGGAGGGACTGAAACAGAGGGTGCTATGTGAAAGTTAAGCTCGAATAACAACAGAACCATCTTTTTCTCTAAGGTCAAGGAATATACAGAAGGTTAGATTAATAAAAATTGATATGTTTGAAGATTTATGACACTATTAGAAAAATATTTCTACACTGACTTCAACAAAATGTCAGAGAAACTATTCCCCCAAATAAATCTGCAGTTGGCATTACCCCAGTTCTGGATGAAGTTCACTGCCACATCTCTTGACATTTACTGATTCCTATAAACTTAATGGACATTCTGGTTAAGGTTGCCCCATCCCCACAGATGTCTAGAGCTGATGGCTGAGGATGACAACCCTGAGAAAAGGCAGCTATGTGTATCGAAAGCTCAAACCTTTGATGTCAAGCCAAATGTTCCTCTGGGCTGAACTGGCATATCTCTTTCGGATTCATCTCAGAGATATGCACAATCTGAATACACAACAACCTATATGGTAAAGAAATATCACATGAGGTGTGGTGTGAAATAACCTGACATTCCACAAAAGAATGCAAATTCTGACTGGCAATTACAAAATTTGTACTTGGGAATTAGTACCTGTTTCCCACTAATTTAAATTAACTCTATAAACTAAGCACAAGGCAGGCAATATACAATACACAATATTCTGCCACTTATCAGCAGTGACTATGGGCAAAGTATTCCTGAATACAAACGTCACTATTTTCATGTGTGAAATAGTTGAATAACCTCTTGAGAGAATTGAGTTATTAAGTGAGCTAACAAAACATGTTTGAACATGTTTGTTCACACATAACAAAACACAATAAATAAAAGCTACAGGTGTATTACTCATTAAAAAGTCAAAGAGCCTTGATGCAATGTCCACTCTACTGAATGAATGAACAGACTGTACATACAACTTGGGGTCAGCAGCAGCTCCCTATCTCAATAGATATCATCTGTTCATTAACCAGATATGAAAACAGACAGGTTAACTTCACAAGCCAGTGGTCCAGGGACTGCCAAACTGTAGGATGATCCTCCTCTGACCCTTCCAGTAAGTTGAAGTATCATTTTCCCTCCCACTTTCTTAAGGATCTCACAGCTTTAATTATCATTAACTCTCCTGTAGCTTCATCTTGTTTCCCTGCCTACAGAGTAAGAAGAGACTCTTGATGGGTTCAGGTCTTTCCAGTGCTTCTAAAGTGGCCAGAGTTTTCTAAATTTTACTCTGCCTACTATGCTTCTCCTCAATATACCAATAAGGGAAAGCATATTTTCTATAAATTGCTTCCAGTTTCTGAACAATGTTACCTATAAAAGGGAAATCTGGTTTTGTAGAGGTGCTTCTTCTCGTTCTCCTGCTCCTTCAATCCTGCAGTTCTTCCACCAAGACCTGTGACCCTGGACTTACTGAACTCACCTGCTGACACAGTCTCCCCTACCAGACCTTAAACTTCTGCTCTTACTCATCCCTCCACTTGTGTACATCATATGACAGAGCTCACTGCATCACAGACTCGGTTATGGAGTGAGTCACATCCCCATCAAGACCACGGCTGAGGTGATAGAAATACAACCTCTCATGTGCCCTCTTTACAAGCACAGCCTTCATGGAGTCTGGAACACATTTGAGTAAATGATGGAAAGTAGACTATTGCTGCATTAGCAATTGCCCCACCCCACAATCCTCACAGAGATGCAGGATGACAGGACTAGTGCTCAGAGCTTTGAATGCTTCCTGGATACACCTAGAAGCCTCAGTCAAAGTGATGACATCTTTTTATCCATTGGAAATATAGTTCTCATTTCAAGATAAATAGCAACTTTATATTGACTTGGGGTTGCATTGCCAAGAAATCAGCTGCTACCTGTTTCCCTCTGTATAGTCTCTGAAGACATTGTGTACTCTAAGCAGTCAAATCTAAGGAAATAGGAGTCCATGAGATTTGAATCTTATCTACAGTTTTTATATTTAAGAATCATGAATCCGTAAACTTTAAGGATGGGAATGGGAGTGAACAACCACCCCACCTGCAAACGTGGAGTGGGCTAAGAGAAAAGGGGAGAAATCTTCCTTCCCAGGGTCAAAACTAAGAAGGCTTTGGCTACTGATTCCCATAAGACAAACATTAGTGTACCGACTTTACCTATAATGAAATAAAGATCATAAAGTTTTTAAAGGTAATTACCCAATAATATTCAGAGTTGTTATTCCATTTCTTCTGTGATTTCAAATGCTAGGAGAACCTCCAGTGCATTGATTTCACTCCCTTAAACATCTACGCCAAACCTATCTTTATTTTTATGCCAAGTTTAATCATATGTAACCTATATGTAACTTCAACATATAGGTATGAAGACTTTGGATTTTTCATATTCCTCTGACATTTTAAAAAATATTTATTTATTTATTTATTTATTTACTTACTTACTTACTTACTTATTTATTTTTGGCTGTGTTGGGTCTTCGTTTCTGTGCGAGGGCTTTCTCTAGTTGCAGCGAGTGGGGGTCACTCTTCATCGCAGTGCACGGGCCTCTCACTGTCGCGGCCTCTCTTGTTGAGGAGCACAAGCTCCAGACGCGCAGGCTCACTAGTTGTGGCTCACAGGCCTAGTTGCTCCGCGGCATGTGGGATCTTCCCAGACCAGGGCTCGAACCCGTGTCCCGTGCATTGGCAGGCAGATTCTCAACCACTGCACCACCAGGGAAGCCCTCCTCTGACGTTTTATCATCTTTTGATCAAGAGTCCATTCCTGAATGACTCACAATACTTGCTTTGTCCCTAGCTGACTCTAACTAGGATCTTAAGTCTGGTGAGATTCACAAATATCCCAACATCTTTCAAACATCTCTGGCCATCGTATTATATCGAGATAATTCAATCATTCTGTGCCTCAAAACTAATTCAGACCTTCTCCATATCTTTCTATTTTTAAACATTCTCAGCATTTCCCTCACTTTCCACAAGAGGAATCACCTTCTACTACACAGATGAATCAGGTAATTTAAGGAAATTCTTCAGCTCACTGTCACAAAATCTACAAATATTCCTGAATCCACACCCATTGTTTACTCCTAAGGGCATAGTAAAATTGAAGAATCATCTCTTTCCTGACCAAGTCCAGTTTCTCCAATCATATTTTTTTTCTCCTTTGTCCTTGGAAACTTCATGTAATTGATTATAATTTAAGTATTATTTATCTTGGTGTTAAAAGATGAACATTTTAGGGAAGTCCCTGGTGGTCCAGTGGTAAAGAATCCACCTTTCGTGGCAGGGGACTCGGGTTCAATCCCTGGTTGGGGAACTAAGATTCCACATGTGGTGGGGCAGCTAAGCCCATGCGCCAAAGCTACCAAGCTCACGCATCTTAATGAGAGAGCCTGTGTGATGCAAACTACAGAGCCCACACACTCTGGAGCCTGCGTGCCACACCTACAGAGCCCACCTGCCCTGGAGCCCGTGCGCCACAACTAGAGAGAGAAAACCCGCACACCACAACTAGAGAGAACCCTGCGCACCACAATGAAGACCCAACACAGCCAAAAAAATAAAGAAAATAAATTTAAAAATATTTTTTAAATGAACATTTTATAACCCTCAAAATATCTTCCTTGAAAGAGATCATCAAGAAAGACCACGACTTATTTAGAGCCACACTTAACTCACAGCCTGACAAACTGTTTGTAGATTAAACCCATTTACATAGAGACTGATCGTCTTGCTGCAAATTCTCTGCAATACTTCCCAGAAATGGCCACAGTCCACAAAACAGTGAGGCCTCTGTCCAGAGGCATCAAAGTTGATTTTGGAGGCTTTTAGAATATTAGCAGGATTAAAGGAATCACCCACATTTTTCTTACATGTATCTAAGTGATTAACCAATTGAATAGGAAAATCCTGTGTTAAGGAAGTTATTCCTTGATTAGATTTATCTTGATTGGTATACAGGTTGAAAGAGGTCTGTCTCTAGGATTATAAAACTGATGAGGTTATAATATCTATTAAAAGGGTGCCTACAGAAAATTCTATGCCTGACTCGAGAAAAAGAATAAATCTCTGAGGTCAGGGTGGTGGGGACTGCACACTCAATAAAGGCACAAACTAAGTTTTCCAATCCATTTTGTTTCTGGTAGTTGCTGGAGAAAAATGTCCCCAGGAAACAAAGTCGTTCATCAAGTAAGGTAATTTTATGATTTTTTTTAAACATCTTTATTGGAGTATAATTGCTTTACAATGGTGTGTTAGTTTCTGCTTTATAACAAAATGAATCAGCTATACATATACACATGTTCCCATATCTCTTCCCTCTTGCATCTCCCTCTCTCCCATCCTCCCTATCCCACCCCTCTAGGTGGTCACAAAGTACTGAGCTGATCTCCCGGTGCTATGCAACTTCTTCCCACTAGCTATCTATTCTACGTTTGGTAGTGTATATATGTCCATGCCACTCTCTCACTTTGTCACAGCCTAGCCTTCCCCCTCCCCACATCCTCAAGTCCATTCTCTAGTAGGTCTGTTGCTCCATTCCCATCTTACCCCTAGGTTCTTCATGATCTTTTTTTTTTTTTTCCTTA
>RJWK010042529.1:0-19126 GCA_004363435.1 Platanista minor
AAATAGAACAACCATAAGACCCAGCAATCCCACTACTGGGCATATACCCTGAGAAAACCATAATTCAAAAAGAGTCATGTACCACAATGTTCACTGCAGCTCTATTTACTATAGTCACGACATGGAAGCAACCTAAGTGTCCACTGACAGATGAATGGATAAAGAAGATGTGGCACATATATACAATGGAATATTACTCAGCCATAAAAATATGGCTGAGTTATTTGTAGTGAGATGGATGGACCTAGATTCTGTCATACAGAGTCTAGGAATAAAGACGTAGATGTAGAGAGTGGAGTTGAGGACACGGGGAGGGGGAAGGATAAGCTGGGATGAAGTGAGAGAGTAGCATTGGCATATGTACACTACCAAATGTAAAACAGATAGCTAGTGGGAAGCAGCTGCATCACACAGGGAGATCAGCTCGGTGCTTTGTGACCACCTAGAGGGGTTGGATAGGGAGTGTGGGAGGGAGACGCAAGAGGGAGGGGATATGGGGATATATGTATACATATAGCTGATTCACTTTGTTATATAGCAGAAACTAACACAACATTGTAAAGCAGTTATACTCCAATAAAGATGTTTAAAAAAAGAATAAAAGGAAATTTAAATGTATTTCTTTTATTAATTTATACTGCCATATTAGCTGTAACATATTTTGTACATTACCCCTGATCATTCTCAGACAGAAGCAAATCCTATGAAGTAAGAATTTTGTAAAAGGAACTGCTTTTCTACTTTTCACACTCTGGGCACCAAATTCTTGACTGTGATTACCACTTAGTACGTACCCAGTGATGATTTACCTATCTATAAAAACAGTTGAGGGATATTTTACTTTGGGACTTCATATTTTTTAAAAGAAGACACTCATGGGGAAATAACACCATTAACTAAGAATGATGAAACATGCAATGAGGAAAGAACTATAAAGGTGTCAAAATAAACGTAAACTATAAAACACTGTGATCAACATTAACTCATAATCCATCTTTAGCAGGAAACTGGTGAAATCATTACATTAGCTATCTGTTGGTAAGGGAAGTATGTCCCCTTCAATCTGTCTACTATTTTGATTTCACCATAATGATTTACCAATCTTCTTCTTTCACATTTTAAACTCTAATAATTAATTTTGGAGGTTGTTCAACTTCTTGTATCAAGGACTAAATAATAATTGCAGAGTATTCTGTCTCCTCTCAATTGCTCTTTTGTCAAAACTTAGTTAAATATAGAGGCTTTGTCAATTGTGTCTTTTAAGATTTTTCTCTCAATTATGATCTGCATAATTGTTACCCCCAGTTACTAGGAGTAGTGGTTCTCAAATATTGGCCTACTGCATCAGAATCACTAGAGAATTTGTTTAAATTTCAGATTTCCAGGCCAAACTCTCATAAAATGTTCCAGGTGGGACCTAGGAAACAGTAGTTTAGTAAGATGTCCAGATTCAAAATCTAAAGCACAACCATATTTGGGAAACTGTTTAGAAAAAGGTTGCCCTTGCTACCTGGTGAGACTGAAGCACTGCTCTTTTTGCCTTTCCTAAGTTCTTTGGGATATTCCTGTTACTACAACTATTGGGTGGGGAATGGGAAAGGGTTCAAAACCTCACTCTGAATTTTGATAAATAGATGTATTTTTTAGATTTAAACATGGTATCAACTCAATGTGAAAAAGTTCAGTCCCTAAAAGGCAGAAATTTTTATTATGTTTCTTCCTCAGAAACATCATCATACCTCCTGTGATTGCAATCACTTCGGTTTTTACTGTATATTTCACATTTATTCTCAGGCAACTAACTTAGATAACTCAGGGACAGGACAATGAAAAACTATTAGGAAAACTGTAGAATAACCAAATTAAAGCATGAAGTATCACGCCCAAGCATTGATGAGGGTGGTGATCATCAGACAGAAGCAAAAGGAAGAGTTTTGAATTCCAACCAGATTTGAGCAATCAGATGTGAATCTGAGGTCAGAGGAGGCAACGGGTCATGAATCCGACAAGTCCTGCAAAGTGGGTCTTAAAACAGAAGTCTAAGGTCAGCAGAAAGCAGGAAAGGGTTAAGTCCATGGTTTTAGGCAAGGCTGGAGAGATCAGCAGAATCTTGAAGATCAAAACAAATACAGAATCCAACAGCTTAGAGAATTTGAAGCAGTGGCATTCCTGAGTAGAACCAGAAAAGAAGCTCTGAGCCTAAGGCAGTTAGTGATTTTCTCTGCTCATGTCTTTTTCTACCTCCTGTGGCACTGAGACGACAGGTGTATAATCACTGACAGAGGATGTCTGGAGACTTGAAAGGTACATTATGTACCTGACTGAAGTAAGAGCAGAAGTGTGATAGTTCCTGGTCGCTCTTAAACATTCAAAGTGCCCAGCAGGCAATTCATTCTACCATGTTTATTAATTCCTTCCCTGTACCTCACAATGCAAAAATGCAAGTTCTGGCCCCTGCCTCCTGTATGTTTATAATATATAAAAGACCTGGGGAAGTCTTTCAGCTCAAGTTTTTTAGGCAGCTTAATTCCTCATTAGCTTTCATAAAGGTCAATTCAGTAGGCCAAACTCTGTTGTTGAAATTAAAATAGTCTAACCAGTAAAAGGTTCTAAGCATCCACTTGAATAAGAAAATGGAAGTTGTTAGTGGGAGGCATGGAGTTCTCAGCCCTCACAACAATGTAGGATAAAAAACAAAAACTAAACTGTGACCTTGCATAAGTCATAGAATATCTCTAGGCCTCAGGGTCCTCCACTAAAAAATCAAGAGGATAGCACTGCCCAGAATATTTCATGAGACTGTGATGAGGTCAAAACAAGTTAACATACAACAAAACACCTGGGAGGAAAAGCACTATTAATATTGTTAATTATATTCATTGTATGTCTTTCACCAGTATTTTCTTTTAATTAAATGAGTATCTAATTCCATGAGTATCTAATTCCAAATACTCATATTTTGATGACACAGAGAGCAAAAACATTCATAAAAATGGACAAAATTTTAACAGTTATATAGTTTTTAAAAAGAGTAAATAAGAACCAAGACTGGAGAAAATACAGTCAAAATTTCTCCAAAGAAGATATACAGATTGCCAACAAACACATGAAAGAATGCTCAACACCATTAATCATTAGAGAAATGCAAATCTTTTTGTAATGTGTATTTTATTCTTTCTAGTTGCACAAAAACATTATAAGTAGTGTTAGAAATTATAAGTAGTGTTAAATTTGATACCGATTGATATTTGTATCTAAGTACAGGGTCAGTTCTGCTTTTGATAAGCAAATTCCCAAGGAACATATGGATATAGAAGTAAAACATGGCAAAGAACCATATCACTCCTGCCTAGACTTCTATTCCACACTCCAACTGAGGATTCTACTGAACTAGTGTGAGCCTTGAGAAGTACCTCAGATATCTGCCTTATCCAAAGGATTCTGAGAGGCTTGGAACCAAAGGTAGCTGAAAGGCTTTGCTTATTTCTATATCCATGGTCAACGGAATCTCTATATTCTTACCTTCCTACCTCTCCAATGCAAGTAAAGACCAGTAAATAGCACATGACCAAGTGAAAAGAGAGAAGCTAGAGAATTAGTGCCAGTGCCTTGAGTATGGCAGGCATAGTCTACACACTCAGACATACTCAGTGCTTTCACAGGCAGAAATGTAGCTCACATGTAGGAAAAAGAAAAATTATACTGAGAAATGACAGCTGAAAGCGTTCAACCCTTAGAGCTTTCAAAACTCTACTTGCTGAAAATGTTCCCCAATAGAGTATCTCAGGACAATAATTATTGGAAATATAGTCAACAAATTTATTCCTAGTTAATAATTATTTGTATTTAATTTCTGTTGAAATGACTGGTGTGATTTGTCTCCTGATTGGACCCTGACTGATAGAGTATAGATGGTATTTAAGCCATGAGGCTAAGTGGCATCACTAAAACAGTATAGATAAAGAAGCCAAGAGTTCCAAAGAGTGAGCTTTGGAGCACTCCAACTAACTGACAGGTTTCAGGAAATGAGAAGAAAAAACAGCAAAAAAAAAAAAAAAAGACAGGAAAACATTAGCAACTAGGGAAGTAGAAGGAAAATAGATGATGTGATACTCTAGAAGACAAGGGAAAACAGTCTTTCAAGGAAGAGAGATTGATCAATATAGGCAAAGTGGAGATCACTGGTAACCTACAAAATGATGGAGGAAAAGGCTTGATTAGTACATGTTTAAAAGATATCAGAAATCATGATATTAATGCCAGATACTGTTGAATTCAGGGGAAACGTATAAAATTAGGAAAACAGAGTGCTTTAAAATTTTTAAACGCTCAGTTTATAGTGAAGGATTAACAGTTATTCATATTTACAACAAATAACATTAAAAAGCAAAAATTACAGAAGATAAAAAGATCAACAGAAGTATTTAAAATAATGGGCCTCAGCTCATGGTAGCTTAACTAGACAAAACGCACTGTTTAAAATTAAATGTCATAAATGAAAAGTATATGTAATTGATATATATATAAAATTCTATACCTTGGATATAAGTAATATACCTTCTTCAAGTGTTCATGAAAGTCACAAATATTGATTATATATTCAACCACCAAAAAACTTCAATAAATTCCAAAATTTAGAAAGAGTACAGGTAACATTCTCTGATCGTGACAAAACCAAGAACAAAAATTCCTCCAGCTGGCATGCTACACTAGTACTTCTCATCAATATTTCTAGTATTTCTACTTTCTGTCATTCTGTGATGCAATAGGACTGTATTTCTCTACACCCTTGAATGTAGGCATGGTGTTGTGACTTGAATTAGCCAATAAAATGTGAGCAGAAGTATTTAAGGTGCTATTCTCTATTTCTCTCCAACTTGTGCTGCAGTGATTGGCAACATTTCAGATGGTTCTGAGTCAGCATTAATGGAGCACAGCCCTTGACTGACCCTAATGACCATGAAGTTAGTGCTAATCTATTCTGAATTGACTGAAACAAACACTTGAATTCAACTAAAAAGTCAAATTGAAATTATAGAATACATGCAGAAAAAAAGATAACAAAAACGTTGTATATCAAAAGCTATGAAAATAACACTTTGTTTAAAGTTATGCTTTAAGTACACATAAAAATGTTCAAGAAGAGCCTTTCTTCTAGAGTGTTGCCATTAATATGACCCAGTTTCAAAACTTGAAGAATCCCTTCCTCTTCCAAAATTCACATTTCCAGGAATTAAAATCCAATTGGCCCAGCTTGGGATTAAATAACACAAGCATGGCCTCTTAAGCTTTTGAAGCCCTCCATTGTGTTTTTAGGCCATTTCCAGAGGGGAAAAGTTATTCTTTTATTACATTTTACCACTTGACTACCTGCTGCCTACAAATGACTCAACTGTCTAGATTCTAGACTCAGCAAACAGTGGCACCAAGACAAAGTTGCTAGATGGAAGATTACTACACGATGTTCAGTTGTCTTCCATGAGAAAGTACTTGGCATTAGTTATACAGGACAGGGCTATCAGTTGAATAGGAAAGTAAATAACATACATGGAAAAGTGTATGTTCTATGCCAGTTTCTACCAGAATTGTCATGAATTCTAAACTAAGAGTCTATAAACTGATCAAGCTTTTTTATAATGCTAATTTCCTGTGTACATTCTATGGGAAGAGAAATTATGTTTGTGGAGATAAGTATAAGGAGAAGCAACCTGCAATTCTTTGATCAGGTAGGTCATATTGTCCCAACTTTGTTTTGGCACTGTTGTATGTCGTAACTCCTACAACCACTACAAATGTCCAGCGCAGGTTTTCCAAGCTTTCTCTCTTGTCTCTTGTCCTCTCCATCCAGACAGAGGATTTTCATCTGACTTGACTCTTGCCTTTAATGGGGCAAAAGCCAATTTAATTCAGCAAGGCCCACTCTTTAAGGAGCTTCCAGAGCAGAATATGTACTCCAAAAGGAGTCATGGACATCACTAAACCCTCTTCAGTGACAAGAGCAGGGGGAAAAAAGAGTATCCAGATGGCTATGCTGGAAGTCTTTTCTCTCTTCTGGAACTACCCAGGGATAGATTTCTGATCAAATGAATGCTACTGGACTCCTTTCAAGGCATTAAATGTAATTAGTTGTTAATTGTTATCGCTAAAGGACTCTGCTGAGTGGCTATCAGGGCACCATCTGGACAGCTCATCACATTCACTGGGGAAAAGCTGAAATGTCCATCCAAAAGTGTGTGTCACTTGAAGACATTTACAATACTTGTCAAAAACCCTTGTATCCACTGGGAAACTTGTTCACAGATGGCTGATATTAAAGACAGAAATGCTCTTTTTTGGGTCAAAATTCCACTTTATAGTAATACTTGTACTTCTTTAAAACAATCAGTTTTGAATGAGGATACAGAGTAACATGTTTTCTTACATCTTTAACAACACTGTCTATATCATCTGTTGCATGTGGTTGCAAACCATAGAAAAATACATAATAATCTGAAGCAAAATGAGAATTTATTGGAATGATATTAGAAGATTGGAGGACCAAGCTCGAAAACTTGACAGGTACCAAGTGAGTTCTGGAGGGCTACGCAGAAGATGACCAGGGAAGGTCACATCGTGCTAACAATCATTGTATTGTGCTATCACTTGCAAAAGATTCAAAGTCCTACAAGATAATACCTGTTGGCCAAGCCTGTGTCTTAGCTTTACCATCTGATTTTACTGGTATGAAAAGAGAAAGGAGACATATCTCCTTTAGTTCATACAGTAGAATATAAGTACTGCCTTCAAGCAAAAGGTCTCCAAATTAATATGAGTACAACTAAGAAGCTGGCCTAGAAGGTGAACATCCCAAAGGTGGCTAAACTATTTTACCACAAATCAAACCCCACCATGACAGCTTTAAAAAAAAACTGTCTTCCAATTATTATATTTGGAAAACCATGTATGATTCAGTCATCAACCAAATTTATATGCACATTCTGTTAATAGGGTCATTATAGGGAAATCTTGGGAATTGTAGATGAAGTGGTACTTTCCTTAGCTTTTGAGACTAATATCATAAACGGAAAAAAAAAAAATGTTCTTCTCCACGATAGAATACTGGTTTAAGTGGAACATTTTTTGACACCTAATGGTGTTTTTGAAGTTTCATTAATTATTTATTCCACAGGCATCTATTAAGTTATTTATGTGTCACTGTGTAAGGTGACGGTGGGTGGACACAAAATAGTATTTAGCACTGTCTCTACTTAGTCTAATTGGGAAACTAACATATATCTACCCAAAACAATTAGTAAATAAGATAATGTAAATAATATACTTTGATGAAAGTCAGTTAAAATTCTATATATCCTTAAACAACAAGGTTCTACTGTATAGCCCAGGGAACTATATTCAGTATCTTATAACTTACAATGAAAAAGAATCTACTATATATATATTTGAATCACTTTGTACATCTGAAACATCATAAATCAACTATACTTCAATAAATAAAAAAACTGAAGACCAAAATAAAAAAATTCTATATATCCTGATGCTTACTTAATATTCAATTCTCAACACGTGTTCTTGGGCCTAGAAAATAGATAGGGCAGGAAAGCCAATTTTGTCCTTCCCATCTGTTATGTAATATGCCCAAATGTTACAAATTTGTTCCTTTTACCCAGATATTTAGATATATCTTATCTAGTTCTAGCAACCTATATTCTCCTTCCTTTTCCTCTTATTAACTCCAGTTCATCCTTCAAGATTCAACTCAGATGTACCTCTTGTAGGAAGCATTTCCTTATACACACTCCACAGATCCTTCATCTGTGTTCTGAACATCCTGTTGCATGTGGTCTTAATGGCACCATACCCTAATCACTCAGGAAATTTATTCCCACCCCTGCTCCCCTACTTCACTTCACTTCACCTACCCTTTGAAAAGGAGGAAGAGTACCAACAGGGGTCAAGAACAAAATGAAATTCTCAGGGACATACATGTAAACCAGAAAACCATGGAATGATGTTTACATTTGGGGGGTGGGTGGTGAATAAAAGGATTATAAAAAGAATTTGATGAGAAAATATTGACCTTTGGAGACTTGGCAGGACCCAGAAGTTCTGAACAAGTTAAATAATGACTCCTCAGCAGAATCCAACATTTCCCTTCTTTAGCATGCTTAGCTGATTATCAATCACACTATGGCAAGACTTGTGAATTAACATTATTATTGTATCTCAGTGCAGAATAGACAGGAAAAGATTCGGGCTATGCACTTCTATGGTAACAGAGTAACACTGGGGCCTACAGCAAACATTCCTGCAAAAATAGATGTATCATCACAGTCACACTCATCAGTGATTTCAACAGAGATATAATAGAAAGAATTAATAAATAGGATAAAAGAGGTAAAAAGGCAAAAAGTAAACAGAGAGGTATCACAGAAATGGCAACTAAAAGAAGTAGCTACTGCCCTACGGTTCTAAGAAATTAGAAGCTTAGAAGAAAGATCCTGAAAAACTGGATGTACATCTCCAAGAAGGAGTCACTGCCAGATGGCACTGGTACCTCAGGAATTCAGAGGAGGACCTGGCACAGCCAGGACTCAGACTTACAGGAGGGACACCAGCTGCCTAGTGCTGGTAATCTGGAAAGATCCAACGATGTTGGTACAGGGAGTACGAAAAAGAAAATGGAACTTGGAACCACCTGCTGCTACTAGAACCATATTCTAAATGAAGTACCATTGCTAGGATGACTCCGATGGGATCAGGAAACAAAAAAAGAAAGAACAAGCCCCATTTCCTCCTTCAGCCTTCCAATTTCTCTCTAGTTCCCCATCTTTATAGTGCCTAATAGGAGTCAGCAGCCAAAAGGGACTGTAGTTTACAGGGTCCCAACCACAGTATTACAAAGCTGAAGCTGGAAGATAAGCACTTGGCAATCATTAGGGAAGGCAGTGGGCAGGAAAGGAATCTCCGGGTAAAGTTAGGTGTCAATTCCTCTCCTTTCTGTCCCTTTTTATATTTTAGACTCTCTTAAGGTTTTCAAGACTTCTAACTGAGGATCATATTGTCATGATCCTTACAGTAATACTTTTTTATCAGACCTCTGACATGAACCAACTTGTCCATCCATCAGAGGATGGCCTCTAAGTTGCTTCTAAATTGTCAACTTGTCCATTCTCTATGTTGCCTTGCTGATTAAAAAAAAAGTTCATAGAAAGTGACTAATTTTTTGCTTCTTTTATCACCTTAACTTCTGATCCAATTAGAAAAACTTTTTTTTAAATGTCAATTTCCCTTTAATTCTCAGGAACAGGGCTTTCTTGATCTTGTCTGGAAATGTAGGGACCCATTCCACTCTGAAAAATGTCTGTCTGACCTTCTAGATAAAAAATTAACACACTATACAGGGAATAATGAGTCCCATCTCTAGGCAACCATGAGCCATCAGTCACATTTAGCTTTCAGATACGTTTATCAACCTTTATTCTTAAATTTTTTTTTTAAATCTCTGTGTACCCTTTCTAAGCAGCATTAACCAATACAGACAAAAATGAAGGGTAAGTTTTCCAAGAGCCTCATAAGGCTGCACTCCAGCTGAGTACCAAGCACAGTTTTACCAGTGAAATAATGATGAATGGTTTTTTACATACCTAAGCACAACACTGAGTTAAAATCAACATTGCATGACTCACTTTTAAAACTCTTTTGACAGTTCTACCCTGTCTTGGCCTTAAGCCTGTCTTGTCTTTATGGGCTATCAGGTTTGTTCAGGGATCTCCAACAAGCAGCAGCCCCCAGTACCTGCAGCTTAGTGGCTCATGATGGAGGAAACATTCTTTCCTGCCTTTGAATATACTAAAGCAATTTCTCCTCCTCTGATTTTTATAGCTCACGTCCAGTTGGTCAGTCATATTTGCAATGAAAGAAAAATTGCTTTGGGGAAGTGACATGGACTGCTTAGAGTGAAACAATCAACATAAAAAAGATCCTATATAGTTTATTCTCTCTCAATTTTTGGAAAACATCTTTCACACTTCCCCTCAAAAACTGAACAATATAAAATTAACTTTTACAATGACAACCTTAGGCACTGTGTTAGACACAGTAAAATAAATAGTCTTAAAATTCAAAGACTTCTGACAATCAAGAAGGAATAACACACTTTTTCTTTCTCATTCAACATTTTAATTTAACCAAGGAGAGATAAATGTCTATAACCCTTCCCCTTAATTTTGTAAGTGCTCTGATTGCTTTAATGAACAGAATACTGCAGAATTGACACTGTACCTGTTTCTCAGCCCAGACGTTATGAAAGTGACAGATCTACTATCTCTCTCTTGGAATACTGACTCCTTTTTATTGAGATATAATTTACATAAAACATTGTGTTAGTTGCAGGCACACGAGTTGTGTTGATTTGATATATTTATATATTGCAGTATGATTACCACCTTAGCATTAGCTAACATCTCTATCACATCATATAATTATCATTTCTTTTTTGTAGTAAGAACATTTAAGATCTAGTCTGTTAGCAATTTTGAAGTATATAATACAGTATTGTAGACTACAATCACAATGCTGTGCTCCAGAACTTATTCATCCTCGAGTTGCCAATTTGTACCCTTTAACAAGATCTTCCCAATTCCCCTCACCCCCAGTCCCTGGTAACCACCATTCTACTCTCTGTTTCTATGAGTTCAACTTTTTTAGACTTCACATATAAATGAGAATATATAATACTGAAATCCTCACTCTTAAAAACTAGATACCATGCTGTGAGGAAGCTCAAGTGACCCCATGTAGAAGCCCACAAAGAGAAACTGATAACCCAAAAATTTATATGGAACCACAAAAGGCCCAGAATTCCCAAAGCAATCCTGAGGAAAAAGAACAAAGCTGGAGACATAACCCTCCCAGATGTCAAACAATACTACAAAGCTACAGTAATCAAAACAGTGTGGTACTGGCACAAAAACAGACATGTGGATCAATGGAACAGACAGAGAGCCCAGAAATAAAGCCACACACCTATGGTCAATTAATCTAGTCTCTTCAGCAAGCAGTGCTGGGAAAGCTGGACAGCTGCATGTAAATCAATGAAATTAGAACATCCTCATATCATACACAAAAATAAACTGAAAATGGCTTAAAGACTTAAATATAAAACATGACACCATAAAATTCCTATAAGAGAACATAGGCAAAACATTCTCTGACATAAATCGTAGCAATGTTATCTTAGCTCAGTCTCTCCAAGCAACAGAAATAAAAGCAAAAATAAACAGATCAGACTTAATCAAACTTACAAGCTTTTGCACAGCAAAGGAAACCAAGAAAAAAAAAAGAAAAAAAACCCAAAAAGACAACCTACAGACTGGGAGAAAACAGCAATGCTACCGACAAGGGCTTAATTTCCAAAATATACAAACAGCTCATACAACTCAATTACACAAAAACAAACAACCCAGTCAAAAAAGAGGCAGAAGACCTAAATAGACATTTCTCCAAAAAAGACATATAGGTGGCCAATAGACCTATGAAAAAATGCTCAACATCACTAATTATTAGAGAAATGCAAATCAAAACTACAATGAGGTAACACATACCACCAGTCAGAATGGCCATCATCAAAAAGTCTACAAATAACAAGTTCTGGAGAGGGTGTGGAGAAAAGGGAACCTTCCTAATCTGCTGGTGGGAATGTAAATTGGTACAGTCACTATGGAAAACAGTATGGCGTTTCCTTAAAAAAATAAAAATAGAGTTGCTGTATGATCCTGCAATCCCACTTCTGGGCGTATATTCAGAGAAAACTATACCTCGAAAAGATACATGCACCCCATGTTCATAGCAGCAATATTTACAATAGCCAAGACATGGAAGCAACGTAAATGTCCATTGACAGATGAATGGATAAAGAAGATGTGGTATATGTATATACACAGTGGAATATTACTCAGCCATAAAAAAGATGAAATAATGCCATTTGCAGCAACATGGATGGACCTAGAGATTATCATACTAAGTGAAGGAAATCAGACAGAGAAGACAAATATATGATATCACTTATATGTGGAATCTAAAAAATAATACAAATGAACTTCTTTACAAAACAGAAATAGACTCACAGCCATAGAAAACAAACTATAGTTACCAAAGTGAAAGGGGGGGGGGGAGTGATAAATTAGGAATTTGGGATTAACAGATACAAACTACTATATGTAAACTAGATAAACAAGTACCTACTGTACAGTAAGGGAACTATATTTGATATCTTGTAATAACCTATAATGGAAAAGAATCTGAAACTATATATATTATATCTGAATCACATTGCTGTATACCAGAAACTAATACAACGTTGTAAATCAATTATACTTCAGTAAAGAAAAAGAAGAACTGAGGTCCCAGACTGAAGTCCTGCTGAGTTCCCAGATAATAGTTGGCACCAACTTCCCAGTCATGAGTGAGCTATCTTATAACTGGATCTTCTGGCCCCAAGGGAACTTGATTCTTGACCTGCAAAATCATGAGCAAAATAAAATTTCTGTTTTGAGAGAGTATATTTTGGGATAGTTTAACAGTCAGTAGGCACCCACTCTAATGGGTTCTACTGTCTCATATGAAATAACATTCTCACGACTGAGGTTCTTAGTCCAGCATGCTAATAACCCCCTTTACTTTTTGCCCCACTGCACATATATTCCCCCCTTTGAGTAACATATATTCTTAAACAGGGAAAAGACGCTGATATACAGAAGTACATTATAAGATAGAAAATTCTAAGTTCCACGTCTGATGATTTACCCCCATGTGAGCAGCTATCTCTGGAAGGGGGCCTGGCAGCCACTGCCTTATGTTTCTTCTCTTCTTTCTTCCTCTTCTCCCTCAGCCATTGTGCCCTTCTCACGCTTTCCCACCTCATCTCTATATTTTATCCCAACAAATGCAGAATGAAAACTATGGCCTCACGGAGGGAGGATAGAGCAGGAAAAGGAAGGCCAAACCACCAGAAATAATCCTTCATCAGACACAAAGCATTGTTCTCTTTGTCTGTGTTCACAGCTCCAGGCCCACTTCTTCAGCTACTATAGTGAAAACCACCTAAGTAAAAGTTGCAACCCTACTGACATACTCCATATCTCCCTTCCTGATTTGTTTTCCTACATAGCACTTATTGACAGATAACATACTGCTTACTTACCTATGTGTCTTGCTTATTTTTGACCCCCTAATAAAATGAAAGTTCCATGAGAACAGGAATAGTTATCTGTTTTAGTCACTAGTATATCTTTATCCCTTAGAACAGAGCCAGGCCTATGTAAGTTTCCCAATAAAATTTGTTAAATGATTACTGTTAAATGGGCTTAAACAGATTACCCTCAGAACATATCATTGTTGATATTGGAAAATTGTGCTCAAAAATCCAAGGGCCTACTTTTAAAATTTAGCTTTCAGAGAATACTCTACTTAGAAATAGTAGATTCATTTTCTATTTATATTTGCAGCATCTAACTTTAAGTCAGCAGTGTAAAACTATTCCATAAATTAGTGTTAAATAATTTCAAATACATAATTTTCTTCCTGGATTTTTCTCTGCCCTGACTTTGGTCAAGCCAAACTATTAATAATTTGCTAAGGAAAAAAATCTTGGCTGCTTGCTAATGAAAATTTTATGTAGTTAAATGATTTAAGTGAACACAATCATGTGACTTTTTCCCATATCTACGTTTTAGAATTGGGCTTTTCTCTACCGTATCTATCTATCTGGCTGCACCAGGTCTTAGTTGCAGCACGCAGGATCTTTAGTTGCGGCATGCGGGATCTTTTAGTTGCAGCATGCGGGCTCTTACTTGGGGCATGTGGGATCTAGCTCCCTGACCAGGGATCAAACTTGGAATCCCTGCATTGGGAGTACAGAGTCTTAACCACTGGACAACCAGGGAAGTCCCCTACTGTATCCTTTTAAAATAATTATTTATAAGTGATAGGAACTTCTGAGCCATTGGACAAATAGGTGACCACAATAAATTTATATCAGTTTGAACAACAAAAACAAAAATTGACAGAATGACTTGGACACTTGGATGGATACTAGAAATAACTAACATCTACATCTCATCACTCTCTATGTCCTCATCTTCAATAAACCATTGATCTTAAAAAAGTTTTAACTCATATTTGTATATTGCTTCACAGTTTGCAAAACTCATTCACGTACACTGTCCTATTCAATTCCCACAGTAACAATGAAGTATTCTATCAGTTAGCTACTGCTGTGTAACAATCCAACAGCAAACCTCAGTGACATAAAACAATAATCACTTATCTTTGCTTAAGAGTTGATGCACTGGTTGCACAGTTCACCTGAGTTCAGCGCGGCTCATTCGTGCATTTGCAATCAGTGGCAGGTCACCTAAACAACTATGATTACCTTACCTTGGTTCTCTCACAAGCCTTGGGCCTTAGATGGACAAAGTGAACTGTCTTAACTCTGCTCTACATGACTCATCCCCTAGTTTTGGGCATGCTCTCATGATAAAGGGAGAGGAGCAAGAGAAAAGAAAGAGAAAATATGTTGTCATATTGCTTCCTTTGCTACTGTCCCATTGGCCAAAGAAAGTCACATGGCTGACCCTGGTGTTACAGTATGAGGGAAAAGATATTACAGGGATGCCATTAATTATGGTCATTAATGAGATCAGCCAACTACAAGCATGTGCTATTATTTTTATTATTTTACACTTGAGGGGGTTAGATAATTCACCCTAGGTAAATCAGCCATGTGGATGAGCCAGAAGCTCAGGTCTTCTGATTCCAAATATGTTCTTTCCTCTAACTATGTCTGGCCTATATATATACACTCACAGAAGCTGAATTTATTGCCTGTGGAAAGACAGAACCATTTCAAATGACTATGATGCCTCAGGTATTCCAAAAACAAAAGTTAGGATGTCCATCAGATTACTTACTGTTTTTGTAAACTGGATAAACGCAAATTCCATTAGTTCACACTATTCTCTATTGTTTTTTTTGTTTTTTTTTTTTTTGCGGTACGCGGGCCTCTCACTGTTGTGGCCTCTCCCGTTGCGGAGCACAGGCTCCGGACGCGCAGGCTCAGCGGCCATGGCTCACGGGCCCAGCCGCTCCGGGGCACGTGGGATCTTCCCGGACCGGGGCACGAACACGCGTCCCCTGCATCGGCAGGCGGACTCTCAACCACTGCGCCACCAGGGAAGCCCCTCTATTGTTTTTAATTACCAAATTGTTACTGAAACTTTGGGTGTGCATTGCTTGTCCCTCCAGCTAAACTGCCACCTCCTTCCAGACAGAAACTCCATGTTATACATGTTGTACCTCTTTGTATTTCTCCCAGTGCCTGACACAGTGCTGGATACAGATAGTAGGTATATCACTTGATTCATAAAGCTAGAAGAACATGATGTCAGCTTGACTGAGCTCTCTGTTACAGAAATTAAAATTAAAAGGAGAAATCAGGGGTTTCCCTGGTGGCACAGTGGTTGGGAGTCTGCCTGCCAATGCAGGGGACATGGGTTTGGGCCCTGGTCCAGGAGGATCCCACATGATGCAGAGTGGCTGGGCCCAAGCACTGCAGCTTCTGGGCCTGCGCTCTGGGGCCCGTGAGCCCCAACTGCTGAGCCCGCGTGCCTCAACTGCTGAGGCCTGCGTGCCTGGAGCCCGTGCTCCGCAGCAGGGGAGGCTGCTGCAGTGAGAGGCCTGCACGCCGCGATGAGGAGTGGTTCCCGCTCAACGCGGCTGGAGGAGGCCCACACACAGTGATGGGGACCAGGTGCAGCCAAAAATAAATAAATAAATTTTAAAGTAAAAAGGAGAAATCAAAATTGATTTGGGATTTACAAAAGGTAAGAGATGATTTACAACTGAGCTTACATAAGAAAAGAATAAAGGAATACATTTATGTTTTATTTTCAAACCTTTCATTCCAGTTAACATATTTACTTGCTCTGCCTCAAAGTTATATTTACTCGCTCTGCCTCAAAGTTGAAAATCAATTGAGGTGAACTGCCAAGAGCTAATTAGTGAACTAATTCTTTTATTCAGTGTAATAGTCATCACAAATATTGGGTTCAATGAGGTACTCATTTTTCCATTACAAAAATCGAATCCAGATTTTCTTTATTGTACTCTGAGAGACAACTGGATTGATGTCATTCCCTATGCTCTATAGCTCTTTAATTCAGTTACTTTATCAGACCTGGGAAAGGTAACTGTTTAAAGAAATGTGAGGTTTTGTCAAATATTTTTTCTTATGGGTAAGTCAGGGCGCCCCTTTTCCCATGTTGAGTTACCCTCAGAAATGGAAGAAGGGAACAAGGAGGGAACGTAATAATTTTCTGTGAAAACTCTGAACACGCCATTTTCTGTTAGCAGTGTAAGTTTTAGAGGAAAACACCAGATGATGCATGTTGTTTAGTTTCCCTTGGCAAGACTCTCTAAAGAGAAAGGTAATGGAAAAACTCTACAGTGCTAAAATATATGGTCATCAATTTCCACATTTCATTAAAAACTAAAATTCTTTCTTTAACTTTGAGTTTTAGATCTTCAGTTAGAAGCAACTTAAAGCCAAATCAAAGTATATTGGCACCTCAGAATTCTTGAAAAGAGGAACTTGTCTTCTTCATAAATAAGCCTCTCAAAAGGATCCAGTTCATAGTCAAGGCTAACTTCACTATTGAAGTAACAATTAAGTGGCTATAAATGTGAAGAATGTTTCACATCACCTGTAAATAGATTTATACTTTTGAAACATATTCCAATAACGCCTGGGGGTAATACTATTTCCTTCTGACTTAGAATGACATTGGCTGAATCATTGAAGATATGAAAATGTTGATTCATAGTGTGACAGGCAAACCAAACTGCTACACAAAATTTGAGATAAGGGTATATTCATTGGTAGATTATTTTTCAACTATAGGACAATGTAGACACTAGAATTTTGAGTTCAGAGTTATACTCAATCAATGTCAGTTTCTGAAAATAAAAAGCATAACCTCTCTGATGGTCATTTTATGTGTCAACCTGACTGGGCTAAGGGATTCCCAGGTAGGTGATAAGACATTGTTTCTGGGTGTTGTCTCTGACAACGTTTCTGGAAAAGATTAATTAGCATTTGAATCAGTAGACTGAGTAAAGGAGATCTGTCCTCACCAGGGTGGGCTGGCAACATCCAATCCACTGAGTGCCCAAATAGAACAAAAAGGCAGAGGAAGAGCAAATTCCCTCTGTTTTCTTGAACTGGGAGGTCCATCTCCTCTTGCTCTTGGACATCAGAGCTCCTTATTCTCAGCCTTTGGACTCCAGGATTGAATTATACCACCAGCTTTCCTAGCTCTCCAGATTCCAGATGGCAGACTGTGGGACTTCTTCCCCTCAATAACCATGTGAACTAATTTCCATAATAAATCCTTTTTTTAAAATATCTATATGCATCCTGTTGGTTCTGTTTCTTGGGAGAACCACTAAGAAGAGTCTTTTCCGACACGCAGATTGACAGTAAATGACTCCTCCCTCTTTACAATAATAATGACACTCACATGAAATGCAGGAGCAGCTTCACTATGGAATAACACGGGCAACAGCACAGCGCTAAAATGTTTTCCTTCAAGACAAATTGTAATAAGCATTTGTGTATGTGAAAATTAGGCAAGGCTTAAAGGAAGTAAGATTTCCTCTAAGAATTTTTTTATGTATAAAAAAGTATATTTTAAGTGACTGAAGTTCATTGTCACCAGATATATTTCATGGTAATAATGATGAGGCTGAAAAAGATGCCAAAAATTTGGTGGCATAATGATTACAACTAGCATGGTTTAGTAAACTCTTAAGACTGGAAGTCAGAAGAATTGCGTGCTGCATCCCTATGTGCCAACAATAAGCCTTAGGAAACTCATGTATACTATTTTGTTGTGGTTTTCTCTCCAGCACTGTTGGTGGTTGGACAATATGATCCCTAAGTCCCTTCTGCCACTAGAACTCATTGAACTTCCTCTCTATGGATTTTGGGAAACCATACAGTGAACCTCATTATTACCTTGTCTAATTTTCATCATGCTATATTCTTTATGCTAGTTTTCATAAGTTATTTAATACCAGGGAATATTACCTCCTATTTGATTCACAATGATGATGTGGTTTTTAAGTCTCAAGCATTCATTTTAATTCCTTGGAGGAGAGCAATAAAAAAAGGACATTTCATACTTCAAATGTTATTATATAAGGATTGTGCTGTTTGGTTTTTTTTAGAAAATCACAATTTTTACAAAGACAAATTACCCTTTGTAATGAAATATTAATATTCTTACAAAGACAAATTACCCTTTTAATGAAATATTAAAATACTTTTCAAATGATATTTTATTGCTAAAGATTATGTAACAAAAGTAGTACTTTCATAAACTGTTGGTGGATGATATAGATTAGTACAAGCCTAGCAGGATGAAATTTGATAATCTGACCAATAGGAAAATGTTCAATATTTTATTTCAATATGGGCTATAGAGTTTGAGCAGTTCAGTCCTACAGATATAAGCAACTTAGAGCTCAAATCTGTATTATTGTATCATAATTTTTAAATGTGTTAAGAAGACAGAAAATGGGATCAAGGGTGAAATTGCAAACTCAGCACTTTGGCTCATGGATCTTAAAAGATGTTTCCCAGGGTTTCAGATCCAGGAGCTCAGGTTGTTTAAATGGTTTATTCAAAACAAGTCACTAGGAGAGAGACAAGATGGCGGAAGAGTAAGACGCGGAGATTACCTTCTTCCCCACAGATACACCAGAAATACAGCTACACGTGGAACAACTCCTGCAGAAAACCTACTGAACGCTGGCAGAAGACCTCAGACCTCCCAAAAGGCAAGAAACTCCACACTTACCGGGGTAGGGCAAACAAACAAACCCTAAAAACAGAGACAGAGGATAGGGACGGGACCGGCACCAGTGGGAGGGAGCTGTGAAGCAGGAAAGGTTTCCACACACTGAGAAGCCTCTTCGAGGGCGGAGACTGTGGGTGGCGGAGGGGAAAAGCTTCGGAGTCGCGGAGGAGAACGCAGCAACTGGGGCGCGGAGGGCAAAGCGGGGAGAT
>RJWK010042530.1:0-19126 GCA_004363435.1 Platanista minor
CCCATCTCTCCCACTTTCTATCACACGCATCCAGACACCTCTTCTTCTCCAGACTCTTCCTCTTACCTCTGCATTTGGGTTGTCGTTGCCTCTCCCTGAGCCATAAGGAGGTTGGGCCACAGCTGCCTGCAGGGAGGGTGAGGCTGAGCATGGGATCGGGAAGGACACGGGGGAAGCGCCAAAAGTGAGGGCTTGAAGGGAGGGAGGTGGCAGGCATCAGGGCCACGGTGATTACTGTTCCTGAGTGTTGGTCCCCAGGTTGAATGCCCCTCCATGGCCTCCGTGGCCCCAGAAGCCTCCCTGAGAGTCAGTCCCAAAGCTGCCACGTGAGCCTCCAGAATACACATGGTCCCAGGGAATCCCTGGACCTCCAGGATTGCCTGGAGAGCCAGAGGTGCCATGGCCTCCAGATGGAGGCTGGCCATTGGTTCCCTGCAAGAACAACATGACTGCACTGAGTGTGTGTGGCCACCTCACTCTGGGATGGGGTAGGACAGGCAGAGCCACTCAGATAGAGGAGCCACACACAGGGAGAAGCAGGTGGAGAGAGAGCTCAGGGTGGTGGGGGAGGGATGCCTAACATGGAAGGAAACTGGCCCAGACAGCCACCAATCAGGGAGCCATTCCTCCTATTAACTGCTTCCCAGGACTCTCAAACCAGCTGCCCACAGCCTCCCATTTCCACACCCGGCTTCCAGCCACTCACCAAAGCACCGTTGCCGCCAGGCATCCCCTGCCAGGAGCTGTGGGCAGCATCCACTCCATGCTGAATGACATTCTCAGCCTGTCTGCCAGCCTCACTCCCAGTGTTTCCAAGAGCATGGGCCGCTTCCTCAACCCCACGGGTGAGAACATCCCCCACCCCGGGGCCCCTGGTCTCCTTGACTCCAGAACCCGCTGCCTCTCCATCCCCTCCGCCAGTGGGCTCCCCGACTCCGTGGCCAGTGGCCTCCATGGCCCCTGTTCCAGCGCTCTCCCCTCCACTCAGCAGTGGGCCAGCCTCCCCATTGCCCAGGCACAGGACCAGCAGGAGGCAGGCCAGAGACCCCTGTAGCTTCATCTCTGCCTCGTTCCTTCTCTCCTGAGTGTCTTCCTCCCACCCAAGTTTACTCACTTGCCCTCTCTCTTTCCCAGCGTCTGTGTTGCCCTCCTCCCTTCTCGCCTTCCTTCTGACTTCTCGTTCTCCCTTCCTCTAGGTCTGCCGCCTTCTCTCTCCTTTCCCAGATGTCCCTGTCTTCCCAGAGGCCTCCTCCCTGCTGCTACTCCTTATACTGTAGCTTGGAAGAAGGTGGCAGGGCTGGGCAGCCCAGAGTCCCTCCCCGCAGTGACTCAAGCCCAGCCACCCATAGGTGAGCTGTAATTGTGAGTCTGAGAGCCTGTGTCGAAACGGAGAGGGAGCCCGTGCATCAGGGAGGGAGGGGGAAATGGGATGAGACCGGTGCCAAAGTGTTGCCATTTCCCAACCCCAGGAGTTTGGGGCGCAGGGTTTGGGGTGGGGGTGGGGCATCTGAGGAGACAGGCTGGTAGTGTCTCCTAGAGGTGGCGGGGTCGGGGGGACTTAGGAGAGAGGAATCAGGCAGGACCTCAACAGGGGAGTGAGGGTAGGGAACCCGGCGGGATAGGACCCACCCTGGGTGTAAGCCAGCCTGGGTCGGGGGCGCCAGCAAGAGCGGCAGGTGCCCTTCCTCCGCCTTCCTCTCCCTTTGTCTCTCCCATCTCTCTCCCCTCCCACACTGCCACCTAAAGGTGACTGCCTCACACTTCCACACCTTCCAGCCACAGAGAGCCTGGGACCCGGGAGACCGCCCTCAGTGGGGACGCCAGGCGTCTGTCGGGGAAGGAAGTGGCCGCGACGCTGAGAGGGGTCATCGGGGCGTCTCAGTTAGCATCCCGGCTGCTCTGGGATGAGAAAGCTGGGTGTGGAGCTGGGGAGCTGGGCAGGCGGGCCACCCCCAGGGAATGAGGGGGCGGGGGAAGACCTAGGGAGGGAGCGGCTGACCCAGGCACCCATCCTGCTTACCAGGCCTGGTGGGGGCACGTGTGTGAGCTCAGGGCCTACCGTGAGGGCTGGGACTACACCAGCGCACCCCACTGCTGCCCCCAGCCCCTCCCAGAGGGGCCAGAGTGGCACTGGCAAGGGAGGAGGGGTCAGCACAGGGACAGGAGCCCCGGGTCAGCCAGTGGCCTTCTCCCCTGGGCCCAGCTCAGGATGCAGAACTAGGGCAGCTTCCCGAGGTCTCATCGCTGCTCAGCAAGCGAGGCTGCTTCTCCACTCCCAGGAACCCCAGGTCCTGCCACTTGGCACTGCCTTGTAGCGCTGGGACTCATTGCCGAGTTAGGAGGGGCCGGTTTCTATCTGCCTTTCTCAGCGTTTCTCTGTCGGTCTCTCTCTCCACCCCAACACCTTCACCCCAACTTGTAACATCCATCACCTCTCAGGATGTAAACACAATCCCTGTCTGTCCTCCGCTGCTCCTTCCTAGCTCCTTGTTATTCCATCGCTGACTCTTTAATGATGATAATAGTGGTGGGGGTAATAACAATAAAAATCGTCATCATCGTTGTAGCTGCAGTTTATCCAGGGCTTTCTATGTGCCCAGCACTGGACTAAGCACTTTAAGGCTCAGACAGCCCTGGGAGAATCGGTCTTATTCTCAGCCTGTCTGCCAGCCTCACTCCCAGTGTTTCCAAGAGCATGGGCCGCTTCCTCAACTCCACGGGCGAGAGCATCCCCCACTCCGGGGCCCATGGCCTCCTTGACTCCAGAGCCTGTTGCCTCTCCATGGGATGACTCGGCGATGAGTCCCAGTGACCCGAGGCAGTGCCAAGTGGGAGGACCTGGGGTTCCTGGGAGTGGAGAAGCAGGCACCACATTTAGGGACAGAGAACTTGGGGCTCAGAGAGGACATGGTGAGTATGCGGTAGAGGCAACGCTAAGCCCAGCCTGTCTCATTCCTGAGCCTGGCTTCCAGCATATTCTGTCATCTCCGTGTCTCAGACCTTCCCCCGCTGTTTTTCGAAGCCCTCATTCTTCTCTGGATTTTGCTCCGGGGCCATGTAAGGGGCAGAGAGCAGGAGGAAATCTGAGACCCCCGGGGTTGGTGATGGACATCCCAGCCCCCTGAGCCTGCTGCTTCCCATTCCCACGGGGCAGGACCACAGGGCAGGAGGTGGTGTACATGCTCACTGACTCCAAGACTCCTTCCCACACTTCCTTCATGGGACACCCTTACCATGGTGTAGGGCTGCCCTCTCCCTTTTCTGTTAACTAATATTTTTCTTTAAGCCAGCTTACTTTCTTAAGTATATTTTAAGAGAATACTTTATATCACCACTCTTAAGCGGAAAGCCAGGCTCACTGGCCCATAAATAGAAAGAACCAGAAAAACAAAGTGAGAAGCAAACAATCGTATTACATTATAGCTGGTGGCAGCTCCTGTACCCTCTCTGTTAAAAAGGGAGATTAGCAAGTATGAGAGAGGTGTTCCAGGCACACCAGCACAGAACTGGACTCTTCCTCTTTACCTAATCAGAAAGCTTCAAAGAGAATTAAGGAAAGAGTTAATTTCTCACTGTGTGATTCAGACTTTTTCAAAGCCATATTCACGAACCACCTAAATTCTCCCATACCACCAGCAGTCCCATGTTCTACCTTCTGGGAAAAACTACCCTCAGACATCCCTGGACCTGAGGGGTCACCTCAAATCAGTCTTGAGGCATATTTATTATTAAATACCTGTTGTGAACCAAACAGAAGACTAGGTGCTTTCACATGCGTGATCTCATGTAGTCCTCACTATAACCTCGAGAGAGAAATATTATTCCCATGTTACAGATAAGGTAACTGATAAGGTAACTGAGGCCTAAAGCTGTTAAACAAACATACAAAATCATATACAAGATCATGGTAAAATGGAGCTGTCAGGGCTTCCCTGGTGGCACAGTGGTTAAGAATCCGCCTGCCATTGCAGGGGACGTGGGTTTGAGCCCTGGTCCAGGAAGATCCCACATGCCGCGGCGCAACTAAGCCCGTGCGCCGCAACTACTGAGCCTGCGCTCTAGAGCCCGCGAGCCACAACTACTGAGCCCACATGCCACAACTACTGAAGCCCACGCACCTGGAGCCCGTGCTCCGCAACAAAAGAAGCCACTGCAATGAGAAGCCCGCGCACCGCAACGAAGAGTAGCCACTGCTCGCTGCAACTAGAGAAAGCCCGCGCGCAGCAACAAAGACCCAATGCAGCCAAAAATAAATAAATAAAAATGGGGGGGAAAAAAATGGAGCTGTCAGAATCTGATCCAGGTAAAGGGGTCAGATTGAACTTAGTAAAGGGGACTTACTTTGAAGTAGCCCCTCCCCTACCCCAGGGTCACGGAGAAACCTGCCGACCCTCCAGCAGAGGTCCCCAGCAGGGAGGCGCTCTGGACAAGGAGCTGGCCATCAATGCTTACTAGCTGGGTGGCCTCCCTCAACTCGCTCCCTTCTCTGAGCTTCAGCTTCATCATGTCTAAGGGGGCAATCGTGGGACCTACCTCGGGGGAGGCTGTGAGGGTGAATGAGTCATGTCTCTAAGTGCTTAGCCCAGAGTGAACACCCAACGGAAGACAGATGTGAGGGTCCCGCCCAGACTCCTCTCCCTGTTCTTGCACAACTGCAGAAACTGCCCTCCTCTCTCTCTCACTCCCTCGCCTGGCTCTCCCTGTCTGGCCCAGGTGCCAGGTTCTTGCTCACACTTATTCCGAGGCCTTTCCCAAGTCCGCTCAAGCCAGTAGGCTCCCCTCTACTAGTTGCCAGACATTTGTACCCGGCCTCGACCCCTCCTCTGGAACCTCTTAGTCTAGGGGGAGAATGGACATGAAACTGGTAAGTATATATTTACAGCTTGTCACAGCACTGTGAAGACCGGTATCAGCGTGCCATGAGAGAGTAACAGAGGCGTCCCTAGGTTCAGGTTGGGTGAGGTTCGGGGAGGTGGGGCACATAGAGGCATAGAGGCAGGGAGGACGCTCTTAGCAGAGGAAGCAGCCCACCAGGCCTCAAGGCAGGACTGAGCCGTGCCGCTTTCACCTTTAAGTTCTGGCTCAGCTCTTCTCTTCCAGAAGCCTCCCAGGATTGACCCCCAGCACATACTGATTATCCTATATCTCTTTGGCCCTTTCAGGACCCCCAACCAAGCAAGAAAATGGGCATACAAATAAAATCAATGAAAGCTTTTGCTTTCTGAAAGAAGAATTCCCTTGTCGGAAGGGACTCCTCCAGTCCAGGTGAAAAGATGTCCAGCACAGAGTAGACCCTCAGGAAATGTGTGGTAGGAATGAACGCTTCTGTTTCTTGAAATGCATGAAACAAAGGTCTGCGATTTACTAGGAAATACATCAAAAATGTATTGGTACATGGCTAGATGGCTAGGTGTGTGATGAGTGGAAGTGCGATAAAGCAAGCGTAGTCATGTGCTAGTGGTGGAATCTAAGTGGCGGGTATGCAAGTATCCACTGTAAAATTCTTTCATCTTTGCAGTAAAATATTGCCACGGGAGAGAAGCAACATATGTGATTAAAATGGTGGTATTCTGGGGACTTCCCTGGCGGTCCAGTGGTTAGGACTCAGCACTTCCACTGCAGGGGGCACGGGTTCAATCCCTCGTCAGGGAACTAAGACCCGCCCCCCCCCCCCCCCCCGCCACAAGCCACACAGCGCAGCCAAAAAAAAAAAAAGTAAAAAACAAATTAAAAAGCAAAAATAAAACTGAAAAAAAAATGGTGGGGGGCTTCCCTGGTGGCGCAGTGGTTGAGAGTCCGCCTGCCGACGCAGGGGACGCGGGTTCGTGCCCCGGTCCGGGAAGATCCCACATGCCGCGGAGCGGCTGGGCCCGTGAGCCATGGCCGCTGGGCCTGTGCGTCCGGAGCCTGTGCTCCGCAACGGGAGAGGCCACAACAGTGAGAGGCCCGCGTACCGCAAAAGAAAAAAAAGGAAAAAAAAAAAAATGGTGGTATTCTACAGATAAGGAAAACCAAGGAGAACATCAAGTGCCAGGAGCATCACCTTTACTGTGCAAATCAGGCCCCTCCCCTCCCTGGTGTGTCATTTAGTCCTTATTGACGCATCGCTTTGTATTTGTTTCCATGTTCTCTTTATATACCTCATCTCCCCACGAAGCCTGTAAATTCCCCAAAGGGCAAGAACACTGTCTCTTATTTCTGGTCCCACGGTTGATGGAATTTTGGAGCTGGAAGCCATGTTTGCAGTCCTCTCCTGCAGACAACCACCACCCCCCCACCCCCCCACCCCCCCGCCCCCCCGCCTTTCTATGGGAGGAAATGGTGGCCCCTGGAAGGGAAGGATGCAGCCTACAGGCGCACGGTTCTGACTGGAATGCAGGTCTCCCAGCGCTCAGGCCCGTGCTTGGCAAGTGTCCTAGAGACGTTATAGGCGACTGTGCAAGGTCAGGTTCTGGCAATAGACAGGCCTGCTGCTTTCTCCTGGGTTGCCCCCGGCAAGTGCCCTGGCCCCTCTGAGCCTTAGTTTCCTCATCCATACAATGGGGATCATAAGGGAACTTCTGCCTTTGGGTTGTGGGAGGCTTCAATGGTTACAGGGTATGAACAGCCCTTCACACAGTAGCTGGAAACTACGAAGTGCTCAGTATGTAGTAGTTGCTATCATTACTGGTCCGGGCTTTGAGCCGGGCCTTCTGGGTCACTATTCCTGTCCTTGTAAAGAGTCCTCCTGTCATCAGAGTGGCTTCCCCCCTGAGCCTTTGGCCCTCGTCCCCAAGAGAGGATCTCCCACATGTACCTCTTTCCTCTCTCCTATTCACTGAGTCTCCTCCTTACTGATACTAAACAGGAGAGAGACCTCTTCGTTTTCAGAATATCCTCGGTAGCTCTGAGGCTGTTTCTCCCTCCACTTATTGTGTGTTCTTAGTCATGTTTCTTAACTTGCGTGAGCCTCCGTGTGATTTGCTATAATATGGGGCAACAGCAGTACCTCTTACCTAACTGGATGGTTGGGAGGATTCAGTGAGGTCATTCAGGTAAAGCGCAGGGAGCCTCGCATGCCTTGATTGAGCAATACACACAAGTTACTATTGATATTCCTTTGGTGCCACACTCCTGAATGAGGATGCCACCCCCTTGGGCTTCACCAAGGTTCCTGCCACTTTTTCCCTGGTGCTTCTGCCCCCACTACTGCCCCCACTACTACACGAATTTCCTCCCAGTGCGGAGCATGAATTTTGCACTAGTGAAGCATGGCTTGCCCCTGTAATGGCCCTCTTCCATTGGATCAGCCTGAAATCTCCAGCTCAACCCATCCTGTGCATCGGACCCCCCAGCTTCTCTGGTAAAGAAGCAAGGGGAGAAAAGACAAGCCTGCCCTCCACGGATCCCTCCTGAGGGAGCACAGTGGACCATGATAAGAGTACAGTGTGCTGTATTTATCCACAAATCTCAGTACAGCCCCCTTAAGGGACTCCAGAAATCTATGCTCCTACTTCCCCCTGGCTCCTTCAGGTCATTTCAGCTGATAGGGCAACAGGAATGTCAGTCTGTTCAACAAGGCCAGTTCATCAGTTTAGGGAATGATGTTGGTGACGCTCTGGAAGAGAGAAGGAGGGAGGGGGTGGGTGCGGGGCACACAGCCGCAAGGCCTGTGCCCTCACGCACCCTAGAGAGATGGGAGGGAGACTGACTACTCTAGCCCCAGCACTGCTTACGCTCTGGGGAATAACATAAGGAAGGCGGCACCTAGATTCGGGAAGAGTAGGGAGACAGTCCTCCCAGGCAGAGGTGCCAGGGACCTCTGTAGGGACAGAGAAGCCTTGTGTGTTTTGCCTGAGAGGATCCCCTGCCACCTCCACAGCCCAGGAATAAACAAGGGTGTGCCTCTGGGTTCCTGGCACAGTCTTAGGGCTGTTACCCACCCTCACCCTTTTGCCCCAGGCTCAGTCATCTGAATGTACTAAATGAAAAGAGAAGAGCTAGGACTTTCCTTTGGGCCCAGAGGGAGGACCAGCATCACACAGGAACCTTTCTCCTGGGCTGGCTGGGCAGGTAGGTTGCTGTCAACCAGGGAGAGGACAGAGCTACAGGTTCCTGCCACCTAGCATGTTGCCCCAAGGCAGCAGGGACAGGGCAGCGGAGGGATGCACAGAATAGGGAGGGAGTCTGACGGGAGATGCCAAGGAGAAGGGTTTCAGCAGCCCCTCCCTTCCTGGCTCCTAGATGTACACAGGCCCCTGGAGGACTTTTCTGCCTCAGTGGGAACGGAAAGCGCCCAAAAGATGAAAGCAGGATGTGAAGGGCAAAGAGCAGTGAGGAAAGGAAAACCAGAGCTGGAAAATGGGTTGGATGGTGTCTGCAGAGGCTGAGTGTCTGTCCACAGTGCAGTTGTCAGTGAACAGGCAACGGGAAGAGGATGTAAGAGCATCTCCCAAGGAGGAAGTAGAAAGCACGCGGGCACTCACCTTCCACAGAACTGAAAGGTCAATGAAGGGCTTGATGACCAAAGCCTGAAAATCAAGGGCAAGAGTGTCAGTCCCCAGCATCTGTCCCACCAACCCTCCTAGGAGAGCCTCCACGCCACCGCCCCACCCACCCACCCCGTGCTCACGAGACTTACTCCAGATGTTAAGGTTGTGGCTGCAGCCTCTCCTTGCTGGTCAGTGAATCCGCCTTGATGACTGCCCTGTGGATGAAGCCCAGGCTGTCATTACAACCCCCCAGACCCTAAGGGTCTCCCAAGTTCCTTTTCCCCACTGGCCAGCTTCGCCTAGGGTGACCGGGGCTGGGGCAGAAGGCACAGGCTAACCCCCTGCCCCTCACTATCCAGAAAGGAAACCCATGTTGCTGTGGGAATTCTGTGAGAGATGGGAGGAGAAGCCAGGAAGAATGTCTGCCCCTACTGGTTAGTCTTCCCTCAATTCCCTTTTCTTTCAGTTAATGAGATGTTCTCGGTCACCGAGAAGGGGCCCGACTGGAAAGGGAACCCAGAGAAGCCACGCAAACATCAGGACCATATTTAACCTCAGCCCTGACTTCAAAGCTGCCCCTTCTACACACACGCTAACCTGATCCCTAACTCGGGCTGATCCCTGTCCTTAATCCTCTCCCCACTCAGCAGCGTCTCCCCTGCTGCAATGCTGCTGCCAGCCTCAAATCCCCAAACAAACAGCCCTTTCTTGGTCTCTATTTGGTGACTCCTGGCATCTGACTCAGAGCCCTCTCCTTTTCCCTGCACACTTTCTACATAGTTCCTTCCTCCCCACCCACGCATCTCTGGTTCCGTGGCTGGTAGCCCATGTAGCTACGGGCTCTGAGGCCTGGGCCAGTCCTCA
This sequence comes from Platanista minor, assembly GCA_004363435.1. Lineage (NCBI taxonomy): Eukaryota > Metazoa > Chordata > Mammalia > Artiodactyla > Platanistidae > Platanista > Platanista minor. The sequence goes on from RJWK010042530.1 coordinate 9,336, forward strand.
GGATGGTGTCCCAAAGAGTCCTCGTGGAGAGTGGGGAGTGGGGACCTGGGGCAGGCAGGAGTCAGCCTTCTCCTGTTCCTCCTTGGAGCCTGTTATGCTGTGTGTGCTGCTGCTTGCCTCTCCTGGGCTCCGGTATCTATTCCCCCTATGTAAGTGGGGATCAGATATCCCCCAGAAGGCCTCCTCTGAGGGGGCAGTGTGGAGGAAGAGAAGGAACCCCGACTTGTGATTCGCCAGAGCTGTGTGCCAGCCACATGACCTTGGCAAATCCCTCAAACCTCGCTGAGCTTCCGTTTCCTTACCTGAGAATCAGGGGGTCAGCATCCTCACCCTGACTACCTCAGAGGCTTGTTATGAAACTTAAACAGAGTAGGGCTTTTCTCCCAAAACTATTCCTCAAGCTCAAGCTGATGCTCTGGGTTTTCTCAACACTCATTCTCTTCGCACTGTAATAGATCTTGGTCTCAGTAACTGCTTCCTGCTCCCCAGGAGAGGCTTCGTGTTCCTCCCTTTAGATCTCCTTAACTAGGAGGCGGCGGCCCCCTGGAGGTGGGGCTGGGCCCCATTCGCATTCTCTGATTCAGGGCTTTGCAGACAAGATGGCGTAATCCTTCTGACCAGCTGACCACCAGCTCCCTTGTAAGGGAGGAGGACACGGTTACAGAGCTGCCCAAGCTTCTTTCACCAAATGATAGGGACCTGGGCGCCCCCAATGTCCCAGGGGTTTCACCTCTCCCTCCCCCAACACCCTTCTCCCATTTCCCCACCCCTGTTCACCTACATTCAGCAGCTGGTTGGCTTCCTTGCCGGCTTGGCTGCTCCCATCATGAACAGTCTTCTGCAACCTGCCCTTCTCGTTCCCAGCCTGGCCAGCAGCGTGGGGGACACCTTGGCCAAGTTTCTCCACTTCCTTTCCGGCCGGACCAGCAGCGTGGCTGACCCCATGGCCAAGTTTCTCTGCCTCCCTTCCGGCCTGGCTGACCCCATCGTGGACCCCCTGGATCACTTTGTTGGCCTCCTTCCCAACCTGTCTAGTAACACTGTTGACCCCATGGACAAACTCCTCTGCTCCCTGTCCTGCTGGTCTGACGACATTGTTGACTCCATGGGCTACCTTGTCCAACCTGTGGTTGAGCCCCTGGATGCCCTTGTCCAGCTCCTTACCGGCCTGGCTCCCCACACTGTTGAGTCCATTAAAAACGTCCTCCCTTCCAGTTTGAGGGATTCCATTACTGATGCCTTCCAGGGCCTTGCCCACCTCTCTCTCTGTATTGCTCAGCCCTTGGCTGATCCCTTCAGTGGCCTTCTTAATGGGGTCGGCACTGGCCGCCCATCGAGGCAAGGGCCCCAACAGCAGCAAGAGGGAGCAGGAGCTGAGCAAGCCGGCAAGACGCACATTGTTGGGGAAGTGGGGAGGATGCACAGAGGGGCCAAGGAGGCAAAGCTACTATTTATCCTCTGCTTCCTTTCCTCTGCTCCACCCCTCTTGACTCAATTACCCTGTGAGGCACTGACTTGATCCCCAGTCAGGGAGGTAATTCCCAGGGAGATTTGGGGTTGAGCAATGAAGAGGAGGAGGAAGAGTGGGTGAGTCATGAATGGAGAAGACGCACATGGCATCTTTGCTTCTTGCCCAGCTCAGGCCCTCCACCCCAGAGCCCAGATGTCTGCCCTTCCAATCACTTCCCCTTTTTATTCCTCACCCACCGTCCAGGCCTCCTTTCTCCCAACCGCACGTTCAGGCACCTTCCATCCCTGGGACCCAGGCCTGGTTCTTCAGCGTATTCACTCCTCTCGGGGGACCTAAGGATCCAGTTTCCCCAGCAGCAAGAGTCTGGAAAGATGGGAGGCAGAGTCAGGGGGTGGGGAGCAACCCCGGGGAGTTGAGGGAATCACCAGACCTTGTTCTTGCTGTTCTTGTTGAGCCCCAACGCCCACACTTCTCATGCTCCGGCCACACGGGTCTTCTCCCTGGTCCTCAAACACACCAAGCTCATTCCTGCCTCATGGCCTTTGCACTTGCTGTTCTCTCTGCCTGGAATGCAGAAGTCAGATCCTCACAAGGCGGTTTCCTCCTCACTCTCTTCTTGGCTCAAATGTCACCTTCCCAAAAAAACCCTTCCCTGGCCGTCCCACAGCTATACTCTGTAATATCATCCTTTAGTTTTTATAGCTCCTACCACAATCTGAAATTATCTTATTTTATTGTCTGTCTCACCTATCAGATAGTAAACTTCCAGAGGGCCTTTGTCTGTATTGATCATTGTCACGTCCCCAGCTTCAAGAACATTGCCTGGGGTTCAGTAAATATTTGAACAGATGGATGGATTAGAAGACGCCAGGGGAAGAGAGTCCAGGCCTGAGCCTGAGTTTCAGAGGGTGCTGGAGGGAAGGTTGCCTGTATCCCCAGAGCAGCATAAGGTCCCTTGTTGAGGGTTGCAGATTTTGGAGCCAGGATCACATTCTTGTCCTACCTCCTAGCCCTTGGGCAAGGGCAGGGGGCTGACTGCCATGAGCAGGGGCAGGTCGCAGTGTCTCCTGAAAAGCCAGTTGAGGCAGTCATGGGGAGGGGCTGAAGACCCAGGGCAGCAGAAGACCTGGGCTGAAGGCCAGGAGCTCATCCCTCCTGCCCTCCTCCCCCTGAGGCCTCCTAAGTCCCAACCTGAAGCCTCAAGTGTTGACATATTGGCAAGGGCTGGAGAGGGAAACAGCTGAGAGTGTGGCCTAGGTGTGGAGAGGGACATCAGAGGGAAGGACAGGGGTGGGTTGGTAGGTCTCTAGAGCTAGTCCAGAGGGAGCCTGAGACCAGAAGGATAGGGGCCAGTGGGTGGGTACAGGTGGGTGCAGGGGTAAAAGATATTTGGGATTGGGTGCCAAGAGGAGAGCCTGGGAGAGGGGGTGGAGGTGGGATTGCTGGTGGGAAGGCCAGGCACAAAGGAATGTGTAGGGTGTGAGCAAGTGGGGATGGCAGAGTTATATGTGTGGGTGCCCAGGTGTGACGAGAAGTTGCACATGTTTTCAGGCTTTGCTGAAACAAGGGTGACAAGGCCCACTCCCCTTGGAGGATCCAGGGTTCCATCCCAGATCCTGGACACTTGGCTCCACCCAGAACCAGGCCTCCCAGACCCAGAGACCCAGAAGTTTCTGCCATCTCTAGGTTCTGCCTACAGAGGGTGACAAATTGTGCCACCTCTCCAAGCTTGAGCTCATCAAATCTGTTTCCCAGTTTCACGGTCCAGGGACAAAGTCAAATCTCTGGGCAACTTCAGGTGTGGCTTTCCTGCCCTTGTCCAGCATCTGAATGAGGGAGTTTCCCATGCCGGGAGATTGCTGGTTAGGGAAGGGTGAGCTTCAGAATTCTAATCTGCCCCGAGATTGAGAGGTGGGGTTTCTTCTTCGAAATGTACTCCATTTCTCTTTTCCACCTCTCTCTCTGCCCCACCCTACCACCTTCTGTCAGCCTCGGTCCCTCTCCTCAGTGCTTCATTCCCATTTGCCACTATTTGATTCAGGACTTTGGCATCTATCTCCGTACATGAGATTAGCCTGGAGTTGTCCTTTCTCTGCTGGTTTTAGTAACGTGGCTGTGCTGTTTCCGAGAGTGAAGAGAGGAGGTTTCAGTGGCTGAGCTACCACAGCGCCCCCAAAGCACTCCCACAAAGCATGCAGTATGCGATATGCGCATACACAGTGTGCTTGCCGCTCCACAGGGGCTCAAAGCACGTGCCCTACCCACAGCCTCTCAGCACAGGAGCTGCTACTTGGCTTCCCAGCTCTGCTTAGGCTCTGCAGCAGGTCCTGTAGAATGGCAAATATTTGTTCCCCATGCTTCAGCAAATCTTGCCCATAAAATCATCGGGATCTGAATCAGCCTTTGGAAAGATACATCTTAACTCCTTGGTTCTTCTCTTGTTATTGGCCTACTCAGATTTGCCATTTCTTTTTGTACCAGTTGTGATCCCTCATATTTTCTAAGAAAATTTTAATTGCATCTAGCTTTTCATACCTATTCTTGTAAAGCCGTACCAAATTGGTCACTTTTCAGTCCTGGTTTTATTAGTGTACGCTTTTCCCCCATCTTGATTATGCATGTTAAGTTTGTCCCCCTTTGTTCTGTCTTTTGGTCTTGGTTCATTGAAATCTCCCCAGCTGTACACTCAATTCATTTTCAGTTCCACCTTTCCCGAGCCATCCAAGCAGGAGGGCTTCACCCTTACTCTGTGCCATCGCAGGTGCTTAGCAAACTCAGTTCTCATGGAGGTCTGGGGAAAGAAGAGGTTATATCCTTCTGCCCCTTCTTGCTTCCACACCTCTCTCTGGGATGATGACTCCTTCCTGGCCTAAACGCCACAGCCCCTAAATCTGGGTCACAGCTGTGTGTCAACTGGCCCTGCAGGTGAAGGTGCCTGCCTGTGAGTCACAGATATGCAAGCAAGCCCCCACCTCCCATGCTTTGGGGGACGGGAGCCATCTGTCTATTTGTTCTTCCCCTAATGTTTACTGAAAGCCTGCTTTGTGTCCGGCACAGTTCTAGGAGCTGGAGGACCAGTGGTGAACAAAACAGAAAAGAGTGGGCCCAACAGGGAGACAATGAGCAAGTAAGTCAGTAACTAGATCATGGAAAACTACCTGAAAAACCATAAGGAAAAGAACAGAGTGCTGTGAGAGGATAGGACTTGGGGGTTGCTCTAAGACTGGGGATCAGAAGAAACCTCAGGAGGTGACATTTATTCATTCATTCTGGTATTATTTACTGAGGTAGTACCTTTCAAGTGCCAAACATTCTTCTAGTCAACAGGTATAAAAGTGAGGAAGGCATGGGCTTCCCTGGTGGTGCAGTGGTTAAGAATCCGCCTGCCAATGCAGGGTACATGGGTTTGAGCCCTGGTCCAGGAAGATCCCACGTGCCGCGGAGCAACTAAGCCTGTGCACCACAACTACTGAAGCCCGCGCGCTTAGAGCCTGTGCTCTGCAACAAGAGAAGCCACCAGAATGAGTGGCCCCCGCTCGATGCAACTAGAGGAAGCCCATGCGCAGCAACGAAGACCCAATGCGGCCAAAAATAAATAAATTAAATTAATTAATTATTTAATTAAGAAACAAAAACTGATTTTCTAAAATAAAAAAGTGGGGAAGGCAGACAAGCACTCTCTAGTGGGCAGAGACAATTGGCAAGCTAACAAATGAATAAACAGGATGATTTTTAGAGAGACATACGCTGCGTGGGAAAAGAATGTAACCCTAGAGCAGTTTTGCACATTGGAATATTTAACCCAGGATGGGAAGTCAGACAAGGCTTCCCGGACGACGGGCAGAGGGAGGGAGTGGGGGTGATGGCAGATAGTGACTGAGAAAGGAGAGAACTTTAAATGTGGAGTTAGGAGGGCCTCTCTTAAAGGGCGGCACCTGACGGAAACCAAGAGGCAGCCAAGGGAAGGCCTGGGTAGGACTTCAGGCACAAAGAAATAGCTAGGGTAACTATCCAGAAGACGGTCCCGAACGGCATGGAACCAGTGTGCCCAAGGAGAAGAAAGAAAGAAGACAGCAGAGAAGGGGCTTTGAAGACCAGTGTAAAATGTTGGATTCCATTCTAGACGCCAGGGGTGGGCTTGGAACGGTGGTACACGGCTAGACGCCTCACTGGGAGGGGGCCTTCGCGCCGCCTCCTCTTGTGACGTCACTGGACTGTGCCGTCACAGCAAGAAGCACCAGCTCCTCCAGCGCCCACATCGCGGCGGGTGCCGAGGCAGCTGGCTGGGCCATGAAACCTTAGGAGGCCATGTCGAAACGCGACGTCACGCTCACCAATGTCACCGTTGTCCAGCTCCTGCGACAGCCGTGCCCAGGTGAGGGAGGCGGCGGAGTGACCCCGGGGAGGGGAGGAAAGGGCGGTCGGGGAGCTCCTGTAGCCGGGTCTAAGTACCTGCCGGCGAGCAGCGCACCAATACCGTCCACCGGGAGCCGGGCAGGAGGTGCGGGGTGGCCTTGCCTGCCCGGGCTCTTCCATCCAGAGCCGCTGCCCCTGCTCCCTCCAGCCCCACCCTCCTCACCACCGGGTTTGCCGGCAAAGTGGTTTCTACGGCGAAGGTGGAGGGGACGAAGACCCCCGCCCCCAGGTTGGGTTTTGCACCAATACCGCGGTGGAAGGGTAGAAACAGGGGCCAGAAGGGAGGCCGGAGCCGGGTTTACGAGGGGACACCTCTGAGGACAGCCGCTGGTTGTTGAAGTACCTGGGCGAGCGAGGTTTCACATAAAATTGACGCTGCTGCGAAAGAGCCGCTTGGGGATTGGTGGACTTTGTCCTCCCTGGATCGTACAAAGCGAGGACACTTGAGCCCGCCAGGTGCCGGGCACTTTACAGGTGTGCGCTCAGTGAAGCCTCGCAACCACCTTTGAGGCCAGTGTTTAGTGTCCCCATTTTACAGAGCGGCCACCAGATGTAAGAGGATACAAAGCACGTTTCTGGGTCTCAGCACGGGAATAGTGGAATTGGGACTCGGAGTCCCTGCTCGCCCTACCTCCCCCGGCCAGAGGTGCGCGCACACGCTCTAGGCAGACGAATCCAGGCCTTCCAGAAGGCCACCCCATTCGCTCCCGGCCTCCTCCCTGGCCTCAGGCGAGGAAGTCGGCGGCTCAGCACCGCACGGGGGTGGGCGTGGCCGCCGTAGGGCGGGGCTTGGGCGGGGCTCCAGGGTCCTCGAGACCCTGCTAAACGCAGCAGCAGGCAGGCTAACAGCTGTGGGCCTTGAAAACCCTCCCTGCTCATCACTCGCTCAGTGATCTCAGGCCTCGGTTTCCCCTCTGTAAAGTGGGTATATAGCACATACCTCACAGGATTAAATGAGCTGATGCATGTGAAGAGCTCAGCACCGCACCTAGCCCTTGGTGGCACCCGGGAAATGGGAGCGACGTTGTAATTGGTAGAGAGCGCGCCCGATCCAGTGTTTCACCTACCGGGTGATTCTTCATCACTGAATCTCCTCCGGGCTCTTCCTTCCCAGCGCAGCAGCTCTCCTCCAGTCCATGTACCCCACCCTGGAGCAAAGGGAGAAGGGAAGGCTGGGGTAAGTTGTGAGAGAAGCACCACCTGGGTTTTCTTCTGAAAGGTCACTGACTGGGCTCAGATCCCCACTCTTCACCCATTTGGACAAATCTCCCCTTTTCGTGAGAGCAGAAACAGAACCTTCAGGAATACAAACATTCTTAAGGTCACCAATAACCACCAATAAACACTAATACATTTATGAACTTGTAGTGCTACTGGAAACACGCACAGCCCAGCCTCATGCCACAAGGTCTGTGGCAGCCTGGAGAGACCAGGGAGAGAGACAGGTCGGCTAACCACCAGCTCCTAACCCCACCCCCTCCAAGGTGCCTTTCATTCTGGTGCCGAGCGCAACTCCTACCTTCATCCTCCAGGCTCTCTCCAATCCCTTCCCTCTCCCTTTCCTCACGAATACACTTCATGTCACACTTTCTCCCCTCTATTAAAATCGGCACCTACTGGGCCTTGAGATCTCACTGAGTCCTTACAGTAGCCCTCAGGTGGAGGGTCAGATGTGACATCAAGAAACAGGCCAGAGCTTCATTAACTTGCTCAAGACAACTCAGCTGGCAGGTGGCTGAGCCAGAGCTGACATCCAGGCCTGACCCCCAGCTTGAAAGCCTCTACCAGCTAGGCCCCTGACTGCTGTCTCCACCACGTTTCTCCTCCCTACCTGAAGCCCTCATCTGTAGCACAGCTTCAAGCACAGGTGTTCTCAGTGCAGCATGGCTGTAGATCTGTGTATCTGGAGAGGCAGAGGCTTATATGGGTTTCCATTTGTTTCATATATTACGATAGACCTGTGTTTCATAAACTTCTCTGAGGGTTAGAATCACCTTGTTGGAAACAGGATTCCTGGGCCTCAGTGCAAACCCAGAGTCAGATTTCCCTAGGAATCAGCCTCCCGGTGATTCTTACCAGAACAGTTTGGGGACCACTGGACTAGATCAATTATCAGGCAAGTTTGGGAAATGATCTTTGAAATATTAATGTACATGGAACATTTCCTAGACTCTATCATAAGCACTACATATATCACTCATTTAATCCTCACAGTGACCCTCTGAGAGAAGTACTATTATCATCTCCATTTTACAGAGGAGGAAACTGAGGCACAGAGACTATCACCCCCAAGCAATTGTTAAGAATACATACCCACTGAGTTAGAATCTCCAGGGAAGAGGCCCTGGCATGGATATTTTAAAGCAAGCCCACCCCCTGCTCATTCTGTTGATCAGGTCGGTTTAGGAAACACTGGGCTATATGGTTGGCCACTCAGGGCCAGGAGCCAGCAGCAGGTTCTGGGTGGCAAAGATGGCTCATTCTGTCGCAGCGACGGTGCGGCTCACTGCCCCTCCCCCACTCCCAACAGTGACCAGAGCACCACCCCCTCCGGAGCCCCAGCCAATCAAAGAGCAAGTCCCACCACCTCCGCCTCCTGCACCTAAGAAGGTTTCTGCGGTTCGGGAGCTGACTGTTGGCATCAGTGGGTGAGTCGCCCCGGCCCTTGAGCCATTCCTGAAGCTTCAGGGCCCGGCCTCTCCTCAGTTACTAACTGGAGCATTTCTTCATGTCTCAGCAATACTTTCATTCTGCCCATCCTGGAAAAACACAGGGATAAGGTAAACAGGGCTCCACCTTCAGAGAGCTCACCTTCCGGTGGGAAGTGCAGTTAAGACTGAAGAGGGCCGTGTTAAGCCGGGGAACTCAGGGAAGGCCTCTGGCAGGCGACACTGGAGTAAGGCCTGAGTGACAACTGTGCAGCAAGCAATGGCTGTGGGGCGTAGGTGGCAGCTCAGTGTAATAAGGACGGGCAGGAATTCAGCATGGCTGCTGTGGCACAAGCAAGGGAGAAGGGGGAGGGCAGCAGAAGGCTGGCAGGGGCCTGGCGGACCGTGGTAAGGCGTTTGGACCTGGCTTTACTGTTGGAGAGTGGTGGAGGTTTTCAGGTCAAGAGATATAATCTGACCTGAAGTTCTACAAGACCCACCCAGCTACAGGGTTGGGAATAGGGGTACAGGACAGGTGGTCAGAGGAAGCGCAGAAAGCAGCGAACAGGCTGGTGAAGTCATCTGGGCAAGACAACACTGGCCCGCACAGGGACGGCTGCCTTCTTCCCCACCCGGTCCCCTTGAGTGGGACTCTCCTCTGTCACCCCCTTCCCCCTCATCCCCTCCTCTGCGTGCTGGCTGAGGATTCTGAGGACAACCCCCCTCAGCTTTCGTTCCTGGACAGATTTGGATGCATTGGTCGCCTGGTGCTGCGTGCCTGCATGGAGAAGGGTGTTAAGGTGGTAGCAGTGAACGATCCGTTCATCGACCCAGAATACACGGTGAGCAGCAGACAAAGGGCAGGATCGGGGAGAGTGGGACCAGGGTGGGGAAGGGGTTCAGGGGAGCTCTGTGGAAGGCACTCAGCTGCCATGTGGAACCGTCACTGAAGTGGGGACTCCCTGGCAATGCTCGCTCCCCGTCCAGCCCAAGACTAGGAGCCATTCTGTCTCCTGCAGGTGTACATGTTTAAGTATGACTCCACCCACGGCCGATACAAGGGGAGCGTGGAATACAGGAATGGACGGCTGGTCGTCGGTAACAATGAGATCAGCGTCTTCCAGTGGTAAGGGTGGCTGTCTTATGCAAGCCTGCACCATACTAATGCAGGGGATGTAGAGGTGACTAGAGGGGGATTCCAGCCTCTCACATGGGGTTCATAACCCCCCAGATTGTGTGTGCACGTGCCCCTGGGT
>RJWK010042531.1:0-19126 GCA_004363435.1 Platanista minor
AATCAGTTATACATATACATATGTTCCCATATCTCCTCCCTCTTGCCTCTCCCTCCCTCTCACCCTCCCTATCCCCCCCATCCAGGTGGTCACAAAGCACCAAGCTTATCTCCCTGTGCTGTGCCCGCTGCTTCCCGCTAGCTATCTATTTTATGTTTGGTAGTGTACATATGTCCATGCCACTCTCTCACTTTATCACAGCCTACCCCTCCCCTTCCCCATATCCTCAAGTCCATTCTCTAGTAGGTCTGTGTCCTTATTCCCATCCTGCCCCTAGGTTCTTCACGACATTTCTTTTTTTTCTTAGATTCCATATATATGTGTTAGCATATGGTATTTGTCTTTCTCTTTGTGACTTACTTCACTCTGTATGACAGACTCTAGGTCCACCCGCCTCACTACAAATAACTCCATTTCGTTTCTCTTTATGGCTGAGTAATATTCCATTGTATATATGTGCCACATCTTCTTTATCCATTCATCTGATGCTGGACACTTAGGTTGTTTCCATCTCCTGGCTATTGTAAATAGAGCTGCAATGGTACATGACTCTTTTTGAATTATGGTTCCTTAAAAAACTACAAATAGAACTATCATATGACCCAGCAATCCCATTACTGGGCATATACCCTGAGAAAACCATAATTCAAAAAGAGTCATGTACCAAAATCTTCATTGTATATTCTTACCTCCCTTGTCATAGATTAATTGACCATAGGTATGTGGGTTTATTTCTGGGCATTCTATCCTGCTCCATTGATCTATATTTCTGTTTTTGTGCCAGTACTATACTGTTTTGATTACTGTAGCTTTGTAGTGTAGTCTGAAGTCAGGGAGCCTGATTCTTCCAGCTCTGTTTTCAGATGGGACCTAATTAAACTTAAAAGCTTTTGCACAGCAAAGGAAACCATAAAGCCCACAGAATAGGAAAAAAATATTCGCAAACAAAGCGACTGACAAGGGATTAATCTCCAAAATATATAAACAGCTCATGTAGCTCTATGTCAAAAAAACAAATACCCCGATCAAAAAATGGGCAGAAGATCTAAATAGACATTTCTCCAAAGAAGACAACCAGATGGCCAAAAAGCACATGAAAAGATGCTCAACATCACTAATTATCAGAGAAATGTAAATCAAAACTACCATGAGGTTCACCTCACACCAGTCACAATGGCCATCATCAAAACGTCTACAAACAATAAATGCTCAAGAGGGTGTGGAGAAAAGAGAACCCTCCTACACTGTTAATGGGAATGTAAATTGGTACAGCCTCTGTGGAGAACAGTATGGAGGTTCCTTAAAAAACTAAAAACAGAACTACCATATGATCCAGCAATCCCACTCCTGGGCATATATCTGGAGGAAACCATAATCTGAAAACATACATGCACCCCAATGTTCATTGCAGCATTATTTACCATAGCCAAGACATGGAAGGAACCTAAATGTCCATCGACAGAGGAATGGATAAAGAAGATGTGGTACATATATATACAATGGAATATTAATCAGTCATAAAAAAGAATGAAATAATGCCATTTGCAGCAACATGGATGGACCTAGAGATTACCATGCTAAGAGAAGTAAGTCAGACAGAGAAAGACAAATATCATATGATATCACTCATATGTGGAATCTAATTTAAAAATGACATAAATGAACTTATTTACAAAACAGAAACAGACTTACGGATTTTGAAAACAAACTTATGGTTACCAAAGGGGAAACGTGGGGGGAAGGGATAAATTAGGAGCTTGGAATTGACATACACACAGTGCTATATGTAAGATAGATAACCAACAAGGACTACTGTATAGCACAGGAAACTCTACCAAATATTCTGTAATAACCTATATGGGAAAAGAATCTGAAAAAGAATGAATATATGTGTAACTGAATCACGTTGCCATATACCTGAAACTAACACAACACTGTAAACCAGCTATACTCCAATAAAATTATAAAAACAACAACAACAACAACAACAACAACACAAACACAGAGTCTGGGGCCTTGTCCCAGACCCACTGAATCAAAATTCTTCAGTTTTAGCAAGCTTCCCAGAGACCCCTGATGCTCACTAAAGTGGAAATGGATGCTAGGGCCTCTGACCCAGTGCTGTTCCTGCATACTGACAATGATGCTGGCTTTATACCAGCAAAGTCAGCCTTTAGGCTACTTGACCCCTACCTTGCCTCTTGCCCACAGCAGTTATCAAGGGAAGGGTAATTCACCAATTTCACTGCCCTTGGGGAATGAGCCTGGGGTGGGCTCCCATCTCCTCCCCCCTGCAGGAAGCAGGCAGCAGAGGGAATGCATCATCACTCAAGTACTCTGATCAACATCAAGAGTTCTCATCTTCTAAGGGCAACTTCCCTTGGAGATCAAATTTACACGAGTGAAAATCTAATTGACCTATATCATGTGTTTAAGCCAAGCCATGTGGGTCACAGGACACTGCATTCTGACAAGTTATGGCTTTGGTGTCTGCCCAGGTGTGTTCATTTTGGCCGTGACTGGAGACGAAAGTGGGGAGAAACACAGGATATGCAGGGCTGTCCTTTACGGGGGCAATGGGCAGAGCCCACACAGCCCTAGGTGCTTCCCAAGACTGGTAGACTGGACACACTAATGAATATGAAACAGTGCGACAAACACCTAGAAACTGCCAACTTTTCCCAAGGTACTGAAGAAATCCATATTGTAATACTATATTACTGATTTTTGAGGATGGCAAATTTTATAAAGTACATTAGTGTCATTTCATTTAATGGAAACAACCTTAGAAGCATTCTTAGGTCCATTTTACAGATGAGGACACTGATACTCAGAGAACATAAGTGATTACCTCAAGGTCCAGCTGTTTGGAAATGGCAGAACCAGACTTCAGGTCAGGTTTTCTGACTTCAAATCCAGTGCTCTCTCTTTCCTCCTGGGAAAGGATCAGACAATCAAGTGGGAGAAAGGACTGCACAGAAACCACTCTGAAGCTTTGTCTAGAGCTCAGGACTTCAGTTGTAAATGAAAGAATTCAATTCCAACTTTGGAGCAAAATGAGAGTTTATTGGCTTATGTAACAGAAGAGCTCAGGTACGTCTGGACTCGACACGGAGTGCTGGTATTCTTTTTTATTTTATTTTATTTTTCCATTGAAGTATAGTTGATTTACAGTGTTGTGCTAATTCTGCTGTACAGCAAGGTGATTCAGTTATACGTATATATACACATTCTTTCTGTTTTTAATATTCTTTTCCATCATGGTTATCATAGGCTACTGAATATAGTTCCCTGTGCTATACAGTAGGACCTTGTTGTTTACCCATTCTGTATATAATAGCTTACGTCTGCTAACCCCAAGCTCCCACTCCATCCCTCTCCCAACCCCCCTCCCCTTTGGCAGCCACAAGTCTGTTCCCTATGCCTGTGAGTCTGTTTCTGTTTCATAGACAGGTTCATTTGTGTCGTATTTCAGATCCCACATATAAGTGATATCATATGGTATTTGTCTTTGTCTTTCTGACTCCACTTAGTATGATAATCTCTAGTTGCGTCCATGTTTGCTGCAAATGGCATTATTTCATTCTTTTTTATGGCTGAGTAGTAAGTATTCCATTGTCTACATGTACCACATCTTTATCCATTCATCTGTCATGGACCTTTAGGTTGTCTCCACGTCTTGGCTATTGTGAACAGGGAGTGCTGGTATTGTCTCTCTTGGCACCACTTTGAGGCTTTCCAATTCGTAGGCAGACTTCCCCAACAAGGAGACAAGAGGGCCGCCGGCAGTCCTCACGGCTTCAAATCCAGAAAGAGAAAAGACTCTCATCACGACAGTCTAAGAAATCCAGAAGTTGGTTCTCAGACTTCAGTAGGTCCCGGGCCCATTCCTGGATCAACCCATTACTTTGGCTGGGTGGATTTGATGATCTCATAGGCCTGGCTAGGGTCACAGGTTCAACACTGGATCCAGGGTAGGTTGATGTCAGTCTACCCAAAATCCTGGGACCTGAGAGTAAGGGAGGGGTAGCTCCCCAGAGAAAAACTGAGGTGCTGTTAGCAGAAGAAGGGGTAATGGCTGCCAAACAGGCAAAAAGCAACAGCAATTCCCCTTAGGGTGGAAAAGATGAAGATTATTTGAGCCTTAGAGAACCCCGGGGGGCACAAGTGGGAGACAGCACCTTGCACTCGGGTGTGGACAGAGTAGGTGCTCAATAAATATTGATAAATGAATGAATGAATGCTGGTTCAGACTGTTGTAGAATAGTGAAGAGTAGGGGCCTCTGGGGCATAGGATACCTCAAGGGACATTGGAGAAAAGATGCTGGGGCCATACTGAGAAGCACCCTGTGTGCCATTGCTGCTTGTTTTCAGGCCATGAGAGCTTCTGAAGGTTTTCTGGTCAGGGGTGTGCCATGGTCAACATGTGGAGGAGGAAAAAAAAAAAACCTTGAAAATTTTAAAGTGCTATACTAAGTGAGAGCATCATCTTCCGTGGGCCAGGAGTGCCCTGCTTGCCTGTGAAGGTTTTCCTGTAAGATGTGGAATCCCTTTATCCGAAAGTCCTTGAGACAAGAAAACTGTGAGCACGTCATGGGGAAGAGGAGCGGCAGGCTATCCGAGTCTGAGTAGATACACCCTTTCAGGGCCTCCAAGTATGCATCCCACCCAGATGAAGGTGAAGGTCTGAACTCCAAGACACTGGAGCTTCTCAGACTCACACCTGTGGGATGGTTGAACAGGTCTGGGTGTGGCCCTCAGGGTGTGTGAAGATCTTTCTTAACCAAGGAGCACTTGATGCCATGCAATTCCATGATTAGGCATGATTTGTGGGCATTCTCTATCACAACTGACTGGGGGTCCTTGACGAGCATTCCAGGATGAAATGCCTCAACACTAATGTACCCCCGGGATGAAGCAAATCGTCAAGCGACGACTTGTATCGACTGGGGTTGGAAGTGTATGGGCAGAGGGCTCTGAACGACACGATTCCTCCCTATTCTTATGAGCAGTCATGGCGGCTTCTGGTCCAGAATGGAGAACAAATGTCAGAATTATTTAACAAAAAAAGCTGTGCTTGCTGAGTCCAGGCATCAAGGCTCCTCTTTTGCTGAACTCATTCCAGGAGTGATCACACTAGAGCAGTGCTTGCCCATTTTATACTGCAATGAATATTTCAGATCTTCTGCTTGCTTTCTGAAGCAACTTTTCTAAGAGGTGCACTACTAAAATCTCAACAAATAAATACTCAACATAAAGTATGAGGTCTCTCAAATAAAGAGAAGTAGCAGACAGAGTTCACGCTAAGAAGGCATTTGAGGATGGGGGGAGGGGACGGCACTTACCATGCTCCCCTGAGATGACAAATTCACCTGCTGTGACCTGGATACCCTGTCCCAGGATGAAGCCCTGGCACTGTGGATTTCACTAGGTCCCGGGCCTGTTCCTGAACCAACCAATCACTTTGGTTGGGTGGATGTGACGATCTCATAGCCCCAACCAGTGTCACAGGTTCACCACTGAATCAAGGATGGATGCCAGCCCACCCAACCCCATGGAACCTGAGGGTGGGGCTCCCCAAAGAAAAACTGAGGTGCTGTTAGCAGAAGAAGGGGTACTGGCTGCCAAACAAGCAAAAACAACAAGGATTCCCTCCTCCCACCAAAGGGTGAGGGAAGTGAAGGACATTTGAGGGCTGGAGCTCCTGAAACCTTCCCCAGAGTTGGGACAGTGTGGGAGTTAAGAGCATCTGCCCACTGGGGTTGAATTTCTGCTCTTTTACTCATTAGCTCAGTGACTTTGAACAGGTTACCCAACCTAATATTTGGCTTCCTCCTCTGCAGGATAGGGTACCAAAAGTACCTATTTCATAGGATTGATCTGAGGATTAAATGACATGATGCACGTGAGGCAATTAGTATAACGGAAGGGCTCCATAAATGAAACTGACTAGGTCACTGTCATCTTGACATGCAACAGTTCAACCCCACTCCCTGGGGGAGACCTGGGTGAGAGCCTCACTCTATAAGCAGACCCTAGTGGAAGTCAGATGTCTTCTGTGTCCTAGAAGCACCCACCCACCCCGTCTGCTTTGAGTCCTCATGCTCTTTCCTCAAGCTCTGAATTTTTAAGATCTCATGAAACTCAAGAGGGGGATTAAAATGCCAAAATTCTCTATTTTGGAGCATTAATAGATCACGCTAGAAACACTGGCTCTCCCACAAGAAGACACATGCTTGTGGGATTTCTCTGGCAGTCCCATAACAGCCTGAAGGTCTGTCGTCGGCAGCTGGATTGGGGTGGGGAAAGGGACCGTTTTCAAATAATTAAATTTTAAAAAATTTGCACATTATATACTGCCAGCCAGAAAAACATGGCTGAGCCCTCTGCAGGGACTGCCTCCTTGCTGTGTCCTCAAGGATGCTGGGACTGGCCAAAGATTGCAGCTGGAGTCCCTGGGGCTGCCCAGAGAACCAGGAGTGTCTGCACGGAGCTCCAGAAGCGGGGAGCTTTTCTCCCAAGATGAGGGAGCAAAGGGCTCCTTGGAGAAAAGAAAGTTTTTAATCAAAAAACTGCCTGCTCTTACTCCAGCCACTGTAAAACCAAGCTGTTTGTCAGAAATTGTACTTTCTGAAGGGCTCACTACTGCAAAGGCCGTAAGGAGGTGGTTGATATAGTTGCAAGGAGGGAGGAGGCTGATGTGGGGGACTGAAGAACCAAGTCAAAAATGGAAGGAAAAACTTCCACCCAATTAAAAAAGTTTACGCATTTATGTAAAATCACGGGTGTACATCTATAAAGAAAATTAAAAAAAACCCAAAACATAAGAGTATATGGGCTCTAGAAGCAGACAGACCTACGTTGGAATTTCAGTTTCACCACTTCTTAGCTTGTGTGACCTCCCTGATCCTCAGTTTCCTCATCTATGAAATTATAGTATTTCCTTCACATGTTTTGAGGATTCAGTGAGTTAAGGCATGTATAGTAGTGTCTGGTACCTAGTAAGATAGTGATAAATGTTAGCTGATATTGTCATTTACTGAGAGAAGACAGAAGGCTAAAGGCTAAGGGAGTAGGGGTACAATTCTCAGAAAGACCTTATCTCATGTTCCAATCATAGTGAACTCACCTCTCTTTCTTTCTTTCTCTTTCTCTCTTTCCCCTTCATGCCTCAGTCCTTGCTGTCCTTGTGCTTTCTCTCCATCTTTCAAGATCTCCAATGTCACTTCTTTGTGAAGCTTTCTCTGGTACCTGCCTCCCAAAAAGAAAGGATCAATCTTCCCTGGAGCCCGGGACTACCCACCACACACAGAAAGTGTGGCAAATTGCACAGGTTCTTGTAGACCTGGCATCACCGAGGCCAACTGTGAGTTCCCTGGGGACAGAGATCATGTCTTATACTTCCTGGTTTAAACAGCTCCTGGCACACAAGAGGTCATCACGAAGTGTTTGCTGAACGGAAGCATGAAAATAGAGGGTGACTGCTCTAAAAAGATGATGGCTCCCCTCTAAGGAAAAAAAGAAAGGAAATGGACAGAAGCTGCATCCTGGGAAACTTCAGTTAGACACAAAGAATTCCCTTGGTGAGAGTGTTAGATACCAGACCAAGTTCCCACGGGACAGTGTGGAATTTCCTTTAAGGGTCTTGAAAAAGGAATACTTCTTATTTTGTTGGTGATTCTGATGTGGGTTTGCGTGAAGGCAGGTCTCCAGCCTGGTTTGAAGTTCATAAAACCACCCATCAGTAATTGAGATGACAGAGAAGGGGCTGGGCTCTTGGTCAGCTGGCCATCCAGATGGTTTCTTGCGCCGAGTGCCAGCAAGGAGGCTGGGCAAGAATGTGACTGTGTGCGCCTGAACAGAGGCTGGGAAGTCTCTCCCACAAGCCTGAATCCCAGGATGCGAGTGAATAGAGTAGCTTGTCAAGGACCACAACGTCGTCACCGTGTGTTCAAGCACCCACGTCTAATGATCCCATTTCTTTCTTTCAAACGGAAGTGTAGAGGAAGACAGGAAGGAAGGACTGGAGTCCAGAGCAGTGCTCCCCCACCTCTTGTCACATGGTCGGCCTCCCAGGGGCCGTTTGGCCCCTGCTACATGCCAGGCCCTGTCCTGATGGAGGTATTAAGAGGGCGACATAAAATGCCAAACATTTGATGACAAATAATGAGTTAATTATAGGTAGAAAGTACTATGAAAGGGCAAAATGGTGTGATCAGGAGAAAAGGTGGAAAAAGAAAGGTGGCTCCCCTTCACTGTCATTCCTCCATCTAACACAGGCAAGGCAAGCATTACTCTCCCACATCTCTTTCACAGATAAAGGTTCAGAAAAGGCAGAAAATCATTTGATAATTAAAAAAAAAAGTCTTTCCAATAATCCACACCCCCAAATGCAAAAAGGACATACAGCCGCTGTGTCAAGAGGAAGCTTTTAGTTTTAGGGTACACGCAAGACCAAGAGGTCACCAAATGTGATTTGGTGCCTAGAGAAAGGACCTATGAATTCAAGTCTTGACTAAATTTGCTGGTTGGTCTTGGGAAGGCATATTAGCTACCTGGGTTTCAGCAAACAGAGCCTGGGGCAGGCCTCCTGGGGTCACTGTCACAATACACAGTGTGACAGGAGTTGCCAAGTGCTGTGGGATACAGTGAGTCAAGGCTTTGATCATTTCAGCCGAAAACCATCCTGCTTTGGTCCCCACTGGCTGACACGGGCCAGGTAACGCAGGGTGGTGGTTGTGAAGGATGCAGCCTGGCTGGGTACCGCTGCAGACCCTCCCACGCGCTGAGCCTCCCCCACCCCGAGCAGGAACCACGTTGGTTAGAGGCTCCCTTGGCTGCTGTGCAGGCTGAACTCAGGCAATCCTGACTAGCCCAGCACAGTTAATTAGCTGCAGCTTAGCACAGTGCTATTAAAAGCAGGGCGAGCCACAGACATTGTCACATCTGGGTAAGAGAGACATGTGGTATCCCAGCAGAGGTTGAGAAAGAATTGAGAAAAGGAGGAATGAAAAGACCCCGATTTAATTCCCCAAAGAGCAAATGTGTTTGAGGTCCGAGACAATCTTTCACTTACGGGATTTCAAGTGTCAATCAAGTCCACGTCTAATCAAGGTGCTCTTAGGACCAATCATGCGGCCGGAGCTAATAAGCGAAAAACACACCAGACCGACCACGTGATGTGACACAATTTGAGGTCTGCTCTGGCTGCTGAAAGCAACAAGAAAATGAAAAGCTTTCCCATTAGAAAAACCGTAAGAGCCGAAGTGATGGGGGAGTGACGGGGAGACTGGTGGCAAGGGCAAGGACATAGATAAGATGCAGATCCGTACGTAACGTTTCATTCTCCACACGCTGGGCATCAGTCATACACGTGTGCCACTCAGGAGGTCTCACCTCGGTACCGTATGACCCCGCACGTCTATGATGCTGCAGATGCTGGGACAATTTTCCGGCACAGGGTGTAAGCTCGTTGAAGGCAGACGTGCTGTGAATCCGTGCTGTTCGTAGGGGTAAACAGCCCTTGTTAAGTGGCAAACGAGGACGGTATAAACGGTTCACGTGTGACCCACGTATTCAAACAGTCACCCCTCAGAACGAGGGACCAGAGCATACTCACTCGCCTTCTGCTTGCCCAGGGCAAGCTTCCGGAGCCAGAAGCCTTGCCCTCCATCCCCAGAGTCCAGGCTCCCCTGCCCGCTCCTTCTGGCTCCTCTGTTCTCACAGCAGAAGCTGGGAGTGAATTGTAAACCTGGGTACCAGGCTGCAACTCAGGATGTACCTGGAGGGGATATGATGAATGAGACACAACTCAAGAACATGAGCTGGCCTGGGACAGCATGTTACAAGTGACTGATTTACAACCCTGGGGGACACGCCCAGCTGTGTGGTGGGACTGTCTGTGTTTTGGCTCTTTGATTATGCCATCCTGTGTTAATGAAGTTCCAGAAGATGGTTGGTTTGACAATCAAATTTAGGAAGAATAAAATATGTATTGCAGGAGAGAAAGTCAGAAACATTCATTGCAATGTGACTCTTTGGGGCTTAACCGTTTAACAGGCATTGACAGCTTCTCCTCAAGTTCACGAGCAGTTGACCTCAGGAGCCCAGACTTGTGATCTTTGATCATGGTCTTTGCTTATTTGAAAAAAATATTAAAATATGCATCGTGTCAAAACTTTATCCGAAACTCAAGAAACAAACAGACCACCAAATGGAAAAGTCATTTAATTCAAAAATCATACTTCCACTAGTTTCACAGGGATTGTCACATAAACCAACCAAAAGTAAGAAAGTCAAGTTCCAGAGGCCACTCAACAGAAACTGTATTTTCTTTACAGATATGCTTAGTGACACAAAAGCACATTATTTTTCTGTTCAAGCCTGAACATGGCAACACTGTTTTATGAATAACAGGGAAAAAGTTCTATTCTAGTCACAAGTTACTTTTTAATTACGAAATAGGACTCTACACACCAGTCGATATTCAATACTGAATCGAAGTTTAAAACAGTGCATTTATGTTTTTCAAAAAAAACATTAAAGTGCCATTTTAAAGTAGTTTATTGATATTATATCACACAGCACTTTATAATATACTCAAAGGTAGCCTAAGCTGTGAATTAAACATGCAAATATTTTCTTCTCCAAAATATGGACAAAATGTCTTTTAGAGCGCTTGTGAACACTAGCCTACTATGAACCACTAATCGTTTATGAGTTTGATCTGTTTTTCAACATGACTCTTAATAAGTTAATAAGGAATATAGCTATAGATAGTAATCATCTGATAAATATGAACAAGGTTTTCAAATGGCACTTAAGTTACATCTTTGATCATTCATAGTCAATCAATAGCCTCTCTTGTTTCTCTGATTCTCAAACTTCAAATCTTAAAGGCTGTCAAGGCTCAGCAGCTGCCAGCTTATGTGGGTTTCTAGAAGACAGTCTGTTATCTTTACATATGTAAATGTGAGCTGTGCACATACATACACAAATATGGATACCCAAGGAAGCTGCGTGTAGGGTCTGTTTGGACAATTTTGTAGAAATGGTTGATGTAGAAATGATTGATGTCAAATGTCTTGGCCTCTCCAGGTAATTCTGACACTTTATCACTACTCTTGGTTCTCGCTGACTACACTAAATAGAATTTTGATGTAATAGTAATTCCTTTACTTACACGGGTCCAGGACTGTGCTGCTAAGCCTTTGCTCTCTAAGGCATTCTGCCTTGAAAAATGTTTTCATCTTGTAGTGTCCTGTAAAACTTCTGTAAAAAAATTAGCTGTGAACTTTTTATGGGATAGATTTTCCCCCCTATTAAGAACGATATTTATCCTTCTTTAAAAAAATCCAAAGTTCTTCAGAATGGTCTGCCTTTCTCTTTCTGCTCTTAGCATTAGTCTATACCCAATCCTTTTTCTCCTAAGAATACAAGTGCTTCCATTAGGAGATCACATTTTAGCCAGGGCTGGCTCTGAATGACGTCTGAATTCTCTATATGGCCTCTCCCTGTGCTTTGGGAAGCTCTTTAGTTAGAAAAATACTGTAGGCGGTGAAAGGAAACAAGCTAATTATGACTTGGTGGAGTCTGGTCTCAGGCATGCTGTAGGTTTGTGCAAGGTCCATTATTCTATGGTTGTTGTCATTTGGAGGCTGCATTTAAAGAAAAGTGGTTCAGCACCCAGCACACCAGCCTGGCTGGCCAAACACATTTGAGCATGATAAGACACATTTTTTAAACGCCGGCACAGGGTGTGTGAGAGGACACCCAGTTGACTTAAAAGAGATGTGGGGCAGGGCTGTCTAGGTAAATGATTACCGTCAAGTTTGCCAGTCATGACAGATTAACTCCCTAGACAGTACACCCAGGACATTCCTTTTAAAGTCAGGTAGCTAAGTGGCTGTTTAGTTTCTTCAGGGCTGGCTACCTACTTGGGTAACACGGTTGCTCATAAAACATTCGATGATAGGGCGAACTGTGAGTGCCACGATGGCCACTGTTGTACCTGGGAGTCCTGGGCCTCTAAAACTGGGTGGTCCAGACTTGTTTCTTTTGGAAACGGAAGCCAGAGGATGAAAAGTGCCAATAGACGGTCACGAGTAGTTGATCATGTTATGTTCAGTCGATTATCTCTGTCCCCCTACTCCACAATCATGGATGTCTTTAGAGTCTATACAGTCAAGACAGAGCTTTTGGTGTGACAGGGGTTGCTGTTTTCAAGAGACACAAACTCTGATGGTAGAAGGACTTCCCTTTGAGCTACAGGTATGGCACACATAATTGCAGAGTCCTGGCAAACAGTGAAATCACCTTGTCACTACCATGACTCTGTGTTGCTAATGCCGGTTGGCCAATACCTGATTGTTCATTTATTCTCTTTCTCTTTGCCTTTCTATCCAAAAAGCACTCAGCAAGAGGACATGAACTGGAATTATGTTGAAAAAACAAACAAACCAACCCCAGTTTGGTGTGACAGAAGAAAACACACATTGGCTGTAGAAATACTAAAACACTAAGCTAAAAACTGGCTCCAATCCTAGGATACAAAGGCCAGCAGTGCTATACAGGGTCCATCCCTCTATGTTCATATTTGAAAACTGAGGAGAGTATCATCAGTCTTGAGCAAGTCAGGACTTTACTTGCCTGGGGGGTGGGGGAAGAATGTGAAACTAGTTGTCTTCTCAAGGCATGGCCATTCTGTAACTACAGAACTCTGCTGAGTACCTGGAGGAGGTATGAGAGACTGATCCTGATGCCCCCAAAGACTCAGGCTATGTCTGCCTACCTGATCCCAGGGCCTTCCAAAAGCAACACGAGGCTCCTGGGAAAGCTCAGGGATTTTGGTCAATAGTATTCCACTCTGACACCCAGTTCACTCTCCTAATGTGCCCTAAGATTCCCTATTCCAGAAGACAGAGTTAGAGGTGGGGAGCAAAGATAGTGGAGGGTAAAACCCATTTTCAGCCTTCAAGTTCCTTCTTATTTGTCGGCTCATATTCTGAACAGTGTCTCCAGTTCTGTAGATGATGGGGAGGAGGGGAAGGAAGGGAAAGGAAGCAGAGCAGCCATCTCTTAGGACCCAGCGCGGCCCAGAGAAGCTGGGAAGGGGTCTACCTACCTAAAATTCCCATTGGCAGTAGCTCCACTTCGCTCGGCTTTGGATCAGAGCCAAGTGAGGAGGGAGGCACGTGCTGCCAAGTGGTCAAGCTGGGGCCAAGCGTTGGCAGGTAAGCTTCAGAGGAACTCCCAAAGCCAGGGCCTGGGACTTCTGGCCGTCCCCACATTAGCTCTAGTTAAGTTTCCAATGGGGCAGGTGGTGATTTAAAACGTCCAGTGTGTTAAAAGCATTATGTTGCACTCTTTCTGTTTAGAAAGCACAGTGGTATAGAGTGTGCTTGTCCCTCTAGCCCCTTTGAACAGGTCCCCAAGCTGTTCAAAGTCCGCAGGGAGTAGGTATAGCCTGCTCATATGTGCCCTTTCTTCTTGGGTTTTCAATGATAGCTTTCCTGAGTCCTATCTCGGTCTTCTCCAGTCTTAATTCTTGTTCCCTGATTCAGTGGTGGTGTCTCGCTCACTGCTGGGTGAGCTCCTGGGTAATAGCTGTGTCATCCTTGAGCTGATGGAATGAATCACAAGGACAAACTCCTATCAACTTTAAAGTCATCTAGAAAGCTATAACAGCACAATCACCACCCCTCTTTGGAGGTTTTTCTTTGTCTTATTTTGGAACTATAGGGAATCTGAGACGAATAAACATGTTTAGGGAAAGGGGAAGCAGCAGCATGTCAAGAACTAAAGATCCTAAGAAGCCAGTTTTTCTTGGAACTTAGACACACACATTTGCAAACTAGCTTGGACTCGTTTATGAAGCCTTAGAAGATGCACAGAAGAGTAAGATACAAGGAGCATGCAATTATCCCATCTTCTGTCCTGGTACCTTGGGGTACCAAGAAATATACACCTGAGAAGAAAAATGGAAAAAAAAAAAAAAAATCTAACCCCTGGCCTCACCTGTTTAAATCCTGAGCTTCATCTTACTACTGGATAGGAGTTCTCGGAAAAGTTCATTGCCTGAAGATGCTCCTTCCATCTCCAAATCCAAAGCCCAAGAAATGCTCAAAAAACCACATCTGTTTAAAGAAGACTGAACACCATTATCGTGTCATGCCCACCAACAAGAGCCAGCAGAGTGTGTGGAAATAACTTCTCCTTCCTCAAGGCCAGAGAAGGGATGACCTTGATTCTCTTTGACCTTGTGTCCCCTCTCTCCCTCATATACACACCTGTTCAGCAATCAAAGCTTAAATGTGTGAAGCAACTAGCTTACAGAATATCAAATATAAAACTTTGCCATATAGTGTTTCAAATCACTCTATTTACACATTTATCTTTTCAAAGAA
This sequence comes from Platanista minor, assembly GCA_004363435.1. Taxonomy (NCBI): domain Eukaryota; kingdom Metazoa; phylum Chordata; class Mammalia; order Artiodactyla; family Platanistidae; genus Platanista; species Platanista minor. The sequence continues at coordinate 14,406 of RJWK010042531.1, forward strand.
AAATGTAAAAGATACAGTAATTCAACACAATTCAAGTTTTTCTTTTCCTCTTTAAAGTTCCCTCAAGAGGAATTCCAGAAGCAGGACACACTCTGGAACAACGCCACCATCCCAAGGGGCTCCTGTCCTGGAGAGCCTGACAGTCCCTCACTTCGGAGTTTGTCTGCCCAGAATCACTCTTGCAAGGACATTCAAGTGTGGAAATACTGGGACTCTCTTCTTTGGAAAGCCAAGTGAATTTGAAATGTCCAGGCCAAACTTCCCCACCCAAGGTGGTCTTCCACATGACCCAGCCCCTTCTGGACCAGGAAATTCTCTTTCTCAGAAGGTACCCATCCTACCTTCCATGCCCCAACCTTCTGGCGTCCTCCTAAATCACAATGGCTTATGATATTAGTCTCATGCCTCAAAAGCCTGAGAAACAATTCCCTTTTTCTGAGTGGCAGTGAACATGTATGTCCTTTTAAACTAGAGGCCATGGGGTTAGTCCAGGAATCATGCCTGAAAACTGCCAGGGCACCAGTGCTGAGCAGCCCAGGGCACTGCCAGGGGGCTAAGTCAGTGAAGGGCTCTAGGCAGGCAAGGACAGGTGAACGGGAGGGAATGAGTCAGAGGGAGGGTATTCCCCTTTGGGAGGCAGCATGTTGCCCTCTAGAAAGCAGACACTAGTTGCATGGAAGAACAGAAATATTAAGCCTGTATGTAATTTAATCTCAAGAGGTTACCAGAGTTTGTTCCAAATATATCCTGGTGCTGCTGAAATTCATCAGAAAGGGAGCAGTTCCCAGCTGCTATTCTATCTGCCCCCGAGTAGACCTTGATCTTCGGCTTCAGGTTGTTGGAAAACCATTCAAAAAACGGCCAAAAAGCAAGGAGAGAAAAATACGTCATGCAAAGAGTGTGTTATTTTTTGGTTTGGTTTTAGAGTAGGTTGGGTTGCCGTGGTTACGAGGCAATGGCAGCCCTCGGTGGAAGAGAAGTTCCTAGCTTGGGATATTATGTTCCTAGCTTGGGAGGGGGGCCGTGGGGGGTGTGTGCTCCCCTGCATGAGAGGACTGGACAGAATTCTGCTGGTGCTGGGCCAGTGGCTGCTTGCGAGATGGTGAGAGACTGGATCTTATGTAAACAGCGCCATAACCCTTCTCCATCCTGCAAGCAAACAGACAGACCCAGCCGCAGCAGGTCTCAAGCATTTAGAGGTGGGGTAGAGAGAGTGTCTACTGTAAACAATAGCTGTGGATCCAGACCAGATCTCAGGCCACTGCCCAGCCCTGTCAGAGCCAGCTATACTGCAAGCTCCTGGGGACTGCTTATATCTCACTTACTTCCCTTTTCAGAAGGTTGGGGTTTGGATGACTACTGAAACAAAATGAGCACCCCACGTAGGGTGCTAAATGAGAGAAGTGGCTTTGTAAGCCTTTCTTGTTATCAAAATCAAATGGCCTCCTCCGCTGATTTACTTCTGTTTCTTGCAGTATCACCGCACGTCAGCTGAGATGATCATGGGGATGGGTGACACCAGAGTTCACAGAAACGTTCATGTTGACAGGTAGCAGCAGAGTCAGTCACCCTGCACTTCTCAGCGGCGAAGAGCAATGGCCCACAACAATGGAATCAGCAGTTGTCATGGACACCATGAAAAGCTCAGCAGTTCTGCCAGGGCCCACAGTTAGAGGAACTCCACGTAGTTCTCGGGGATGAGGCCCGTCTTTCCATTCAGAGTCCCCTCCAACCAGCCAGGCTCCTGAGATGGATGCACTGTACAGGAAGCGGGGAGAGAGTGACAAGAAATGACGTTACAGACAGGGTAGGAGGTGGATGCGTACTGTGCATGTGAGAAGGAAGTTTAGAGATTGGGTGCAGTCGCTCGTTAAGTTACATAATTCTCATATTTGTTTAAACCAGAGTTTCTCAACCCACTGGGGGACCTGGTGAAGGTCATTCTGAACTTTCTCCATAATTAAAAGGGGAAGAGACACAGGCATTCAAAATCCTGCATACAATTTTAGGAGTTTCATGGACTTTCTGAAGTTCCTGGTTTAAACTATAAAGAAGTAACAGATTTCTGCATTTTAGGTTAGAGGTCACAGTTATGATATTCCACCTATACATTTACCTAGGTATCCATCCATCCATCCCTGTACTCATTTACCTACCCAGTGTTGACTATGTACCAGATAAAGTACCTATGGAGGACTGCTAAGAACTAGTCCCTAAAGATATGTAGCTCCTAATCATGCATTTTACTTCCCTCCAAATCCACACCCTCTGCTTCTAATTTCCTTGCAAATTCCTGCTGCATTTTTTTTTTTTTTTTGTATTTTATAGTCTTCAAATAGCCCTCTCGTGGTTCCAACCATACCCTTCTTTAGTTTTCTTTCCTGTTCTCTGGAGTTTTTCTCCTTCCTATACACGGGTCTGAAAGCTGTCTTCTCCCTCTCTCTTTTGCAATTTTAAAAATTTCTAGGGCTTCCCTAGTGGCTCAGTGGTTTAGAGTCCGCCTGCTGATGCAGGGGACATGGGTTCGTGCCCCGGTCCGGGAAGATCCCACATGCCGCGGAGCGGCTGGGCCCGTGAGCCGTGGCCACTGAGCCTGCGCGCCCGGAGCCTGTGCTCCGCAACGGGAGAGACCACAACAGTGAGAGGCCCGCGTACCACAAAAAAAAAAAAAAAAAAAAATTCTACCCTTTTGATTTTTCCATATCCAAAGAATATATACCCAATGTTCTGTGATGTCACAAGCCATCTCCATGGAAACTACTGTGATACTGTAAAAATTATATACAATCCAGCTGAGTCTGCAAAGCAGCCAACAGCAGGAAGGAAGAGAGAAGGAATCCTGGACTTGGAGAGGAGGGTTGTTCATGTTTTTTGAACTGGGAATATACAAATCACTCTTGGGCAAGGCAGGACATTTGTTCTTACTGTTTTAGGAAAACTCCAATCCTCCGAGATTGTTTGGAGAGAATGAATTTTCCTCTATTCCCTTCCTAGGCCAATTAAGTGACTTCCTGAGCTTGTTTTAGAAAAGCATTTCTGCCCCCAACACTACTATAAAACTCTAGTTTCAGTTTGTAGGGAAATAAGAAAGAACAGAGATCAAAGGAAGTAAATGGAGAAGCAACAGAAGGACATACACTGAGGTTCATAGAAGATCAATGTCAACCTTGGCTAGATCTTGAAGGCGTCTTTAGGAAAAGACAAGGTCAAACATCTATGAGGTGGCCTCCAACATGTTTGCCTGATTGCATATCTCTAGGCCTCAGGAATAAACCCAAATAGCAAGGGTACTTTGGATTCATGACACCACACAAGGAGGAGTCTGGGGGAGAAGTGCCATGGAAGAAAGAACACAACACAACTTAAAAGCAACCTGGTCTCTCCAATGATCAAAACCTCCCAGCCTACCGCTAAAATGCTAGCACCCAAACGCCCCTGCCTTCTGCCCATCCATCCAGCTGATACTGCCAAGATCACTTCAGTTTCTTCAACCTATCAAGTGACAATAAAACTCTCTCCCCCTCAGTGGGTTCTTGTGAGGGTTCAGGAACCAATATGGAGAAAGCACAGTAAATGCTCAGTATACAGATGAGTCAGTAGGAGACCCTGTGTCATTTGACCAGTCATTCAGAATGGTCAGCTGGACCCTCCTGGTAAAAAACAAGTAAGGACCTGGTCTCAACAATCACCTAAACTTGGGGAAATCTCAGATGTTCAGAACCAAAACCAAACAAATCAAACTCACTCCCCAAAACAAAAGACCTAGAAAGAAGAAACTAACCAAACACACAAAATGAAAAGAAACAAAAAAAGACAAACCCTCCGCCCCCATTTGACAGCAAAGCTCCTAGTTGAGTTGTTGTTCTACCGGATGCACCGAGTCCATCTCTTTCAGACTTTCTCCCTTCCTGGCCAGCTGTTCAAACACAGCTCAGGTGCAGAGATGGTAATGTCTGCAAACATTAGAAATGGAATTTGCAGAATAAGGGGAGAATCAGAGGGGACAAAGGAGGCCCTCCAAACTAGAGAACAAGAGATATGTCATGGGGGATGGCAGGGGACAGTGCAGCCTTTGGGTCAGATTGCTGACTCAGAGGAGTCAGCAAGTCAGGCTTTAGTAAGGGATGGTACCAGACCAAGTGCAACAGAACCACCTGGATGCTTATTAAAGCTGCAGATTCTAGGCCCCAGCACACATCAGTTACAGCAGAATCTCTAGGAGTGGGGCTCAGGGATCTGCATTTTAACTCACTCACAGAAAGTTATAGCTCTTCTGTGCCAAAATGCCTCTGTAAAGAGGGTGATAATAAGAATTAACTCATGGAGGACAGAGGCAGCCCCAGATGCCTCTGGCTTTCTGTTGTCTTTTGTTTCCCTTCCTCACACTTGAAGGTTTAGCTGAAGCCCTACCTCCTCCATAAATATCATCATGGAACGCCATCTACCTGCTCCCTCCCTTCCCCTGGCTCCTGGAATGCTCATAGTACATTCCACATATGATTCATAGGTCCTTTTTTTTTTTTTAAAGATGATGTTGGGGGTAGGAGTTTATTAATTAATTTATTTATTTTTGCTGTGTTGCATCTTCGTTTCTGTGCGAGGGCTTTCTCCAGTTGTGGCAAGCGGGCGCCACTCTTCTTCGCGGTGCGCGGGCCTCTCACCCTGGCGGCCTCTCTTGTTGCGGAGCACAGGCTCCAGACGCGCAGGCTCAGTAGTTGTGG